>OMPJ01028367.1:4488-18876 GCA_900312935.1 Carapus acus
CGAGATCTGGACGGAAGCCGCGAAGCCGCTAACCGCCTCTTTGTCGGCGGGGTCGGTGGGGGAGCTACGGGGGGCGTCGGACGGAGTGGAGGCGGCCGGGGAGGGAGAGTGTGAGGAGGAGGAGTTGGATGTGGTGAGAGAGGACAGGTGGGCGGGTGTGAGCGAGGGTGAGTCGGAGAGTGTGTGCGGCGGTGGGGCGTCGGCTGGGGTGTCCGTGGGGGAGTCGCCGAGGGTGAGCGCGGGCGTGGTGGTGTGGGCCGGGGTGGGCTCCTGTGGGTCTGTGCACACGGGCTCCCCCTCCGCCACGTACCACACTTCATTGTGCCTGTTCAGGAGCTTCAAGGGACTGCACACACACACACACACAATTAATGCAGTTTTAAATTTCCATAACCAATGGTTCAGATTTAGCATCTGCCTACTCACACCAAGTTTAGCGTCAAATAGTAACAACTAACAACCAATGAATACTAACACTTTGTGTTGGATGCTACTTGGAGACTTTGACTGTGGAAACAGGACTGAGTAAGTGAAGTGTGGTCAGGAGAGGCTGTACCTCACCATCATCATGGAAAGAAAAAAGGTGAAATGAAAAAATTATATAAATGTTTATATCTACTAGTCATTTGCACTGTAAAGTTATTTTCAAACACAATCTACAAACTGCTGCCAATCAAATGGTGAATAATATTTTCTTGTTTTTCTCTTTTCTTCATCTTCTGTTTACATTTCCTTGAATCTATGAATCTATGAATCAATCAGTGTATCTATCCATGAATCAATGAATCAATCAATCAATCTATCAATGAATCAATGAATCAATCAATCTCTATCTATCTATCTATCTATCCATCCATCCATCCATCCATCCATCCGTCCGTCTGTTTATGTATGTATGTACTGTATGAATGTATGTATGTATGTATTTATTTTTTGTCCATCTGTTTGTTCATTCATGCCTTCGTTTGTTCTTTTGTTCGTTTGTTTGTTCATGCGTTGGTTCATTCATTCATTCATTCATTCATCATGCTTTCTATTCTCCTGGCACCCAGTGCAGGTCAGCAAAGTCAGAATTTCATTGTGCAGGGAAACTAGTTTTCTTATTGCACATATGACAATAAAGCTTTGAATCTTGAGTATGAAACCTCTCGAAGAGGCTCACGTTTTTAAAAACCTGATTGTGATGAAGCCAGTGCCTCTTCAGCCATGAGCCTCACCACACGTCACTGGACTGACCTTTAGCGACTCCATTGAAAAATCACTCTAAGGTTTTATCAGGCTGTCTCCTTCTTAAAAGTGTCTTTCAAACAGCAGAACACAAACACGTGTGTGTGTGTGTGTGTGTGTGTGTATGGGTATGTGTTTTACCTATCATACCCCACCCCATAGTGGAAGGTGTGATTGTAGGCGGCGTGGACTCTCTCCAGTTCTTTGGTCAGCAGGTGTGCGTTGAGCCTGGAGGTGACCGACAACATCCAGCCGCCGTAGCTCCGCACGTACACGTTCATCTCCGGCATGTCTGTGAAATACAACTGAGACGGAGACGCGGCGTCAGGTGTGGAGAACCTGATAAAAAAGACAACGGCTGTATGTCCCCGATGTCACAGACGGGTTTCAGTTCCATCTGATTGGCGGTAATGGTCGATGCAACTAATACTTTGCTGCTGCTGCTAATGTGACACAGCTGCACTGGTGTGTGCACAAATCTGCACTCAGCACCTGGAGGTACTTGGTAGAATTACTCTGCAGCGCCCTCTATTGGTCACCAAGCAGGATCCGATCAAATTACAACCAAATTGTGCTTTCCACAGTCAGACATTTGACCTTGTTACAGTCTGAGGGTCGCTCACTCACTCACACACCATCGCACAGCCACACACACACTTCTGCGGTTTGCCGTCCACCTTGTCGCTGGTGGGTGTGGGTGGAGTCTCCTGGTAAGCTGCAGGCAGTGGGAAGTTGAGAGTGTAGATCGCAGGCTCCCACATCCTGGTCTCCTCCGGGATCTTCACCAGGACTGGTGCGGTCATCTCCATCTGGATCCCTGCCCCACATACACACACACACGCAGGCAATCGAACGTTAATACAGTGCCACGCAAAGACTTAAACATTGACTTTGGCTCTCACGCCGTCCTCACCTGCGTCGTTGCTTCCGGTGATGTACTGGAAAAGCCTCCTGAAGGCCATGGCTGCGCCCACACCCATGAAATAAGCCTCGGCGTCTGTGGACACCCAACGAGTGGGGCTGTAGTGCCGCACCTAAACATACACGCACAAACAAATTGTTCGAGGAAACTGCAGGTGTGTGTGTGTGTGTGCAAACTTGTTTTTTTGATACCTCATATTCATCTGTTTTGCAGACCAGGTCATATTCCAGACACTCCTTTGACTCTGTGCAGAAGCTGGCGTTGGTGCTCGGCCTGCCATCCAACCACATCCAAGTTACCACTTATTTGGTACCTTTCAAATATATGAGAATAATGACACAACTTACCCGACACTTGCTCGCACTGAGGCGAGGAGGGCGAGCGCCGTCAAGGCAGGGATAAAAGTCCTGAAGAGGAACGAACATCAGTATGAAGGAGGAGGAATGTGGAGGAAAAGGTTAGCTATGCATAATCCTGCTTTAGTGGACAGAATTTGGGAACACTATCTATGCAAAAAGAAAAAAGAAAAAAAGGAACCAAGCTGAAAACCTTTTAATGAGAGAGACATTGCAGTGTGGAGTGGAATTAAAATCTGCAGCAGGAGAAATTAATGCTGCGTTTAAAGAGCGCAGGAAAGTGGGGCTTTGCAGGTCTAATGCTGGAGCAAATGGTGCATTACAGTTGCACTGCAGGGATGAAATGGATGAAATGAGACGCTTCTTTTCCAGGGAAGCGACGCAAGGTGAGAGAGACGAAGAGGGAGGGCTGGGGAGTGGGGGAGAGAGGGAGAGAGAGAGAGAGAGAGAGAGAGAGAGAGAGAGAGAGAAAGAGAGGGAGAGAGAGAGAGATCTGCTGCATCACCAGGCTGTAAAGCAAAGACGTTTTGAGGTCACTGCGCCCTCTATCTCCCAGACAAAGGCTATTATTTCCCTATCAGGAGCTAAACTACCCAAAACACGCAATTTAACACCTCAAAACCCGAAGCTATTAAAAAATAAGGACGATTTGGACAAAGAAATTAGGAGTACACGAGCTCTTTCCTCTTCTTACCTGTCTGTGTTTAGTTTCATGTATCCACCCAGGTTATGCTATGTTACGTTCAAATGCATCGTAAATATCAAAACCAACGGAAAAAACGCCACACATCGCCCATATACGGTCACACAAACAACAACAACTTTATAGAGCTAGCACCGAGCAGAAAGTCGATAAACATATAAACAGTCAAACGTCGGAGAGGGTGTCCTTTAAAACATACGACAGCACAATACTCACATTGTCCCGGAGTGTGTGAGTGTGTGTGTGTGTCCTTCTCCACCTGAGGGGGAGCGCAGGAGTGTGTGTGTATGTGGATGGATGGATGCTGCGGGACTCTGCAGTCTGCTGCACTGACGCCGGAGATTTACTGCGGACTGCAGCGACAGCCGGTGTGTGTGTCTGGTGTGTGTGTGTGTGTGTGTGTGTGTGTGTGTGGCACAGGAGGGCGGGGCAGAGGGCTGGCATTAGACGGGAAACTATTGTAGAGAATGTATCCACGGTAAGATTAAGGCAATATAAACTGTTCCCAATCGCCTGTGCTTTAACGCGGGTAACGCAGACAATTAAATCACCCGAATGACAAAACAACATACCCATTCGAACTGTTAGAAGAAAAAAAAAAAAAAAACAAAAAAAAAAACAAAGACTCTTGAATTTTATGAGTTGTTGTGTTGGTCTGTCACTATGCCTGAATGACGCCGAGCACGAAGAAGCACGAATTATGTATACTATGTTGTGTAATGAGAATGTTTCCTTCGTCTGTTGTTCATACCACACATGCCATATTTCATTCAATCATTATCATTGTTTGTTCCTCAAACTGCACTTTGTTCGTTAGTTTTCGTCATTGCGCAGCGTAACTTTCCCGCGCAGTTCACTCCGGTTAGCCACAGTTAGCCGAAGTGTGTGCGCAGATGTGGCTAGGCACTGATCCAATCGACCAATTTTCTTTTGCTTGTTTGTGTTCCATGCGTGATACAGTGGTTGTGTTGGACTGGTAGATGTCCCCACCTGTCCTTGCTGTTTGTGGATGTGTGGACCGAATAAGTTAAATTTTTTCAATTTCTTTTGTAGCATGTCCTCAAATACACTCGGGGAACCATCTTGAAGATATTTACGAGCTTTAACCCTGCAAAGTAATTGAACATGAAATATTACATCTGAATGTGTTTGGAGGCCTGGATAATAGTTTGAGATATTCAAGAGGAAGAATTCATCTACAACATTTGTAATATAAGATTGCACCTCGTCATATACTGTGCCGTTCATATAGTTTTCACATAACTATCTTACATCAACCAATTTCTTCCTGACGCAAACTGAAATGTGTTTGTGATCTCTGCATAAAGTGACGATGACTAATTAGAGGATTTGTAGAGCATGACCACATGAAATATGTATACAGCAGAGCAGTGTGAAAGTGATATTGAGTTTCAGTGGCTAGTGTTTCCTACATTCAGGCATGCACTGATGGCAAGACCCATAAATTTAAATGTCGAAAATCCAAAAACCTGTTTTGGAGGCACAACAATCGAGACATTGTCTCAGACCTTTCCACCTTTATTATGACAGCTCACACAGACAAATTAGTCCTCTGTAACACGTACAAAAGTGACAGACTCCAGCAAGGTTATAAACAGTCTGTGGACCTTCTACCACTCTTTTGTCTGCGTGCACAAGTGTGTGTGGTGAATCGTCAGTAGTCTTTTCCTCTAGCCAATGTTCTCCTCCCCTTCCATCAGGAAATCCAAAACATAACTGAAACTGCATCTATGAAGCCTCTAAGCAAGAATTATGAAATGCTCTTTTCTAGACAATGTATTTACAGAATGGAACTTTTAATAACCGATGAGAAGAAATCATAATGAGTTTCACACCAACAGCAAAAGATAAAACCAAAAGCCGGTGATAGGAAATAATTAAATTAGGCCACTTCTTTGTCGCGCTCCACACAGAAGATTTTAGAAAGACAAAAAAGGCTGGCAAAGAAATACACAATGGCTGCCTCTCTTCTTTTTCTTTTTGAGGAGAATGTTCATACCTCAGTAGGGCCACGTTTCACCACAGGGGTCGATTAACCTTATTTCTGAATTTAACGTACAGTGACAGAGGTGTCCTCATCCATTAAAGCAATAAATTACAGCAGCAGTCCCATTATGGACTGTGAGGACCTCTAACGCCCCATCGAGACCAGAGCAGTAATACTGAAATATAACATATTCAAAATGCAAATCAATATATTAAAATACACAACAGCTAACATCAATGTATTTTAATATGTGGGTCAAACACAAACAAATAACTGATATCACGTGTGATGAGAATGCGTGTTGAGGAATCACCAACATGACTTTGCCGACCCCTGGGTGGTTGGGAGCAAGAAGTTGAGCGTGTCCTCATTTGAGTGTGTTCGTCGTTGGATGTCAGATGAAAGCCTAAATTCCAAACATAGTAAGTAGCCTATTACCTGAGAATGGGCCATTGTCTCCAAAAGAAAACAGCTCTGTTCATACCTTCCCACACATACCCATGGCGCGCACACACACACACTCGCATCCTCCCAAAGGGTTCAGCTAAGAGGCTCAATTATCGCTTAAATACACACACGCACACCCAAAGCGAGTCGCCTCCAAAAATGATTATTATCTTTGGAAACAAACAGAGAGAAAATGAGATTTTAGATAAGATGGAGAAAGATGGAGAAATGGTGAAGAACATGCCACGCTCCCCTCTGTTCTCTCCTCCTCGGAGTGTTCCGCTGGTCTGTGTAGCGGGAACGACCCCCCCCCCACTCCATCCACCTTGACTTAACCCTGTGGGAGGTTGTGGGTGGAGTGTCCACCCACAGACGAGATTGGGAGCGTTTTTTGTTGTTATTTTGCATAGCCAGACAGTGGACACGACCACTGCAACTGCTTTTAGAGAGTCAAAGGAAAGCCGTCACTTGAGTGGGGAGTAAAGGGGTCTTGGTGGAGGGGCGGGAGGGGGCATGAGGGTGGCCTTGGTCCGTGTTCAGCCCCTCTGCGCCAGCTGACGTGGGGATGGGGCTGCTTTGCCGCCTGCCTCCTGAAAACGCCAGGCTTCCCAATCACAAGGTGGACTCTTTTTGGCGCTCGCGTCCGTTAGACGTCTTCTTGACCTTGGAGATGCCCTCCAAAACTCCTGACTCTGTCACTCTGCAGGCAGAGAGAGAGAGAGGAGAGAGGAAATGACACAAGCATCTTTTTTGGAAAGCTGGCAAATAGGAAATAAGCTGGTGGGGCTTGTGTTTGGGAGTGTCTGCGCGTGCTTACACTTCATCCATCTCAACGTCCTCCTCGTCCTGGGGGAGCTGGAGGTAGGGGTTGTTGGAGGCGGGCCGGAACTTGTAACCCGTCAGCACAAAAAAGATCAGAGTGGACACTTCCAACAGAAGCTGGGGTGGAAAAGAGGGACAGACACACATCACAAAACCATGATCCATCTTTGACATCAGTGTATTGCAACACCACCTCCAACTGCACGCGGATCACCAACAGAGATTTATAAACAAGCTGGTCTTCATCCTACTAATAACACTATTAATTATCAGTTAACACTTGGCAAACTGTTTTCTCACTTAACCTGGTTGTGTTGGCCTTAGAGTTGGGTTTGTGGTTTTAAATCATCTTTTACCTGTTCAGTTTGTGGTGAGAATTGGACAAATACGTATCATGGTTGGGTGTTGTACCATGGTGATGAGGTGCCCCGACGCTCCATCATTTTTCAAAATACATGTCATACATGTCACTATACTGTACGCAGCTGTCATGCAGTACTATGACTTTTGCACAATTATTGTGTAGGCCAGGGGTCGGCAACCCAAAATGATGAAAGAGCCATATTGGACCAAAAAAGTAAAAAACAAACCTGTCTGGAGCTGCAAAAAAAAATCAAAAGCCTTATATAAGCTTTATTAATGGATTGAGTATTTATTCTTAACATTTTTACAGCATTGGAAAACATTAAGAATCTTTGTGTCACATTTTTGCTCCCAGAAAAACCATATGAAAACAAAAAAATTTAATTTTTCTAGGGATGTCCGATATTGGCTTTTTTGCCGATATCCGATATGGCGATATTGTCCAACTCTCAATTTACCGATACCGATAACAGCCAATACCGATATATGCGCCGGTAAAAGCTTCAGGAGCGCATAGGCACTATTTCAGAGTAACGCAAGCATTATTGTATTTTTATCGGTTTTTATTTTATCAATTTTAAAGCAAAAAAATCTGATACCGATATTACATTCTTATTCTAATATCAGGCCGATAATATCGCTGGGCCGATAATATCGGTGGGCCGATATTATTGGACATCTCTACATTTTTCTCATTTTTATCCATTGTCACACATTTTTTGAAAATTCCCCAGGGAGCCACTAGGGCGGCGCTCAAGAGCCGCTGGTTGCCGACCCCTGGTGTAGGTAGTTTCTGAGTATCTGAAAACTGGGGCAAACACTTTCTTTATAGCGTCTTTGTTTGACCCCCAAGTGAACCTTCTCTCAAGTCTGTCACGGTGGTGGTACAACGTTGTTTAAACATATATTTCAGAGGTTTTGAAGGTGAGAAAGCAGCTGTTACCTCGTAGCACCACTGCAGCTGGAAGGGCATGGTGACTTTGAGCAGGATGGCTATGATCCGAGTGAAGTAAATGTAGCAAACAATCTGCGGAGGGAGACACAAGACAGTCAGAGCTGCTGGGATGAAGCTTGAAATTCTTCCACACGAGGGCATGTGGGATATGTTTTAAGTTTATTTTCCAATTGGAATTATGATTTTAAATTACAAACTTCATAAATAATAAGGTGCAAATGGCACGAATAGCAAAACAACATGAGGGCCTCACCATCACGTAATAATGCCGGAAGAGCTTGAGCTTTTCCAAATTCATGGCAGCTGGAGGGGAAAAACCCAAAGACATTCAAAATACAAAAACAAAGGACTTACTTCATAGCGATAATGTCGACAGTGACTCAGCTGACCACTTACCTTTTCCATCAGTGCTGGAGGCCTCCTGTAGGTGACGAATGGACCTGTAAACACGAGTGGTGATCAAACAAAGTCATTTCCAATTCAAAATGAACATTTTGCATCGACACAGCCAGACGTGTACAGACACCAAAATCGAGTACACTCACCAAACTACGGGGAAGAGAATGGCGCCACAGCAGATGAGGTCCACCAGGAAGAGGATCTGCTTCCAGAAGGCGTACTCGCTGGAGCCTTCCTCTGAAGACTCGATGATGATGTAGGCCACGTTAGCGAGGACCTGGAGGGCCGGACACGGAGCCGGGGGGTGTCATTAACACACCTTTGATGTGTAAAATCGGCTTCATTCAAGCTTAAACTCACAAACACACACCTGCAGTGGGATGACAATCATGAATATTTTCTTCTCCTTGTCAGACAGGATGTATTTGACAAAGGCCCAGCCGGTGCCAATCAGTGCCAGTGTGATGAACAACAGCGCCCCCTTCAGCCTGTCACATGAGAAAAGGTGTTAAATATACAAACACTGCAGACCATAATCATTCAGAGGTTTTCTCAAGTCAGATGTGCTTACAGATGTGTGATGTAATACATGACAGCCCAGCCTTCGATAGGACGTCCCTCTGTGTTGATGAAGTGATAGTTGATCTGGGAGGTACAATCAGTCACACACACACACACAATTAGAACAAGGTAAGACCGAGACAAAGGACGATGCGGATGTGGATATTGATATCAATATTGACTTTTCTCATACGTCGTCTCGTATGTGTGCGTGTGTGATTAGAGAGTGGATCTTACACTATGAAAGACCAGGGATGTGGCCTTTGTGAAGGCCAAGGCTGCCATTAGCCAGTGGATTTTAAAGACGCTGTACCTGCAGAAAAGGTTTGCACATTTTGTTAAAAAAAAATCCTCTAACCACTAAATCCTGCAGCTGTGAATCCCTATGAGGCATTAGTGATGACATCAGTCTCAAACCAGAGGATGATGTCGTGTGAGCAGTGCACCGGTGGACCTTCCTCGTTTCCACAAATACAAATTCGGAATTTCAATTTCACTGTGTAATACTTTGCCCCATGTTTGTTTCCTTGCGCCAAAAATAAAATGCAAATTGAAAAACAGGAAACAAAAGCGACTTACATCCCGGAAACATTGCACAAGTATTCCCCACATGGACACACAGAGGAGTAACCGTGTTTTTAACACCAAAATTCTTTATCAGGAAAAAAATGTGGTCAGTAAACACAAAGTGATGTAAGTCGACTGAGGAAAAGTAGCAATCCCTCTTGAGAATAATATGTTTTGGTGGCCTTTCGGATTAAACCCTATAGGCTCCCAGGATGAGGAGGACTTTTAATTTATTGTTTAGATAGCAGCCACAGTATCTGCACATGTAAACAAACTGACCTGGGAAAAGCCTGTCATATAGCGTACTGACGGGCACGGCAACAATCGGCAGTATTGACACATTTGCACCTGAATGTGTGTGTGTGCTTGTGTGTGGGTGCGCACCTGTGCTTCATGAGTGTGTACACCCAGACTAAGGCAGCCATGAAGAACACTCCGGCCATACAAATGTACAAGCGTGAAAGTGGAATTTCAGCCGCTGATAGGTATCCACCGAGATTGTGCTCAGTCACATTCACCTTCAGAGACAGACAACGAAAAAAAAACCATTGTGACGAGATACCACTTTAAAATGCGTGCACACAGGTACACATACATAATGCACAGAAATCTCCTCAGCTTACAGTGAAGGAGTAGGGCAGCGCGTTTTCGCAGTAGTGGAAGTTGAGGTTGTAGAGACCCTCAGCGTGGGTACCCACCACCAGGTGGAACTGTGGAGAGGCAAGTGTGCGTTTTAGAGGTCTGAGTAGCATTAAAAACACAAAGTTTATGTATATAATGTGACATGTACTCACGCTGAAGTTGTAGGAGCCATTCTCTTTGTCCAACGCCAAGGTCACCTGTTTAGTCTTCGCCAGCTGTGAGCAAAATTGAGATTTAAAAATAATAAACACCTGCTTTCTCTCTGCCTCATCACTCACGCAAACATGTCCACAAACCTCGAATGTCTCTTCCTCGCCTTTCTTCACTTCCGGTAAATCCTTTGGCACCTCCTCTTTTCCAACTTCAACTTGGCTCCCATCATTTGTTTTGGTATCTGGCTTCACCTGTGCCTTACTCCCATCGCTTCCATTGCTCTCTGCTGCTGGTGGGCCTGGTTGGGGGGCATCAGCTTCAGCATTGGGGGCTGCCGGAGCAGCATTGGGGGCTGCGGGAGCAGCACCGGGGGCTGCGGGAGCAGCATTGGGGGCTGCGGGAGCAGCATTCGGGGCTGCTGCAGTAGCATCGGGGGCTGCGGCAGCAGCACCAGCATTGGGCTGGGCAGGTTCCTCTCTGGTCTTCCTCTGACCTGAGGAACAGCACGACACCTTTATTTCTTCTCCTTTCCTCTTGACAACATAGTGGAGTAACAACAGGACATCTCAAAATGACAGATTTTTTTCAAACATTAGTGACTGGGCGCGCAACAGTCCTATTAAGGCTATTACAAACTGTTTTTGTTGAGGATGGTTGTGAGCCACTGACCTTTGACCGCGGTTGCCTCCACCTTTGGTCTGGCTATCAAAATGTTGTCTTGGTTCCCAAGTGCTCTGACATTGACACTGGATGAAAACACAGCGACAGAAAGGGCTGTTTACACCTGGCTGACTTTGCAAACTTATTTTTCCCCAAACACATATTCACAGGGCATTTCCAATGTGCACACACCTGAGGGTGCTTATGTCGATGATGAAAAGGATGAGGGGCTCATCGTTGGGCGACGCTTTTAGGATGAGGGGACACGTCTCTGTCTCCTCTGCCTGGGAAGAAAAAAAGTTCAGAGGAGAAGACATTAAAAAGAAATTACTAGGATACTGCGTTGTACTACACACATGCAACTGACTTCCAATAGTCATGATGTCAAAACAGCAATACTGAAAGCATTGCAAAACAGCAGCAGGCACCTTCAATGGGCTTCTTTATTTAGAATTTCTTTATTTATCTATCGATCTATTACTTTCTTACGGGGGCATCTGGTGAAGTAAGAATTTCATTGTGCATAGAAATTTGTTTCCATGCTGTACATGTGACAGTTAAGCTTTGAATACTTGGATGCTGAATGGATTGCTTTGTTCAGGCCTGCCTTGTTCAACATTGGCAGAGGAGGGGCTTGCCAGGAGATACACCAACAAACTTCTGATCCTGGCTGATGGCTCTTAGGCATTGACAACTAGACAAGCCCCCCAAGCTCAGGAGGTGATTTCAAGTACTCACTGTGTAGGACAGGACCCCACTCACACGCGACCTGGACAGGCTGAAGCCAACCTAGGAACATTAGGAATTCAAGTGGTCAACAAGCGTAGAGTGTGATGTACACAATGTCAACCACATGGGGAGGTAACACCAATGGTATGACAATGAGAGAACAAAAATGGAAACACAGCACAAAGATATAAAAGACATTGTGTTTGTCCTGATCTTCAGAACGGGCAACAGCTAATCAACTGATCACTAAGCAAGTCTCTCTCTTTCTCCCTCTGTTCTTACAGGATGGGCGGTGTAGTTGTCCAGCTGTTCGGGCAGAGTCAGGGACAGCAGTTTAACATCCAAGGTGCCATTAGCGTAGAAGCCAAACGTGTTGAGGTGGACACCGGATCGAATCTCGTTCTACGGGACAGCAAACAACAAGACAGGCTGTCAACATTCGCTGGTTTAAGGCCACAAATAGAGCCTTCCCTGGTCGTATGGCGTCCACGGTTGATGTCCAAGAGGTTAGACTGTCACATTCGGTGGGGAAAACGTCGTACAGATTGAAGGTATTTGGCACGGTGTGACGATTGACTCGGTAGCCCGAGGCGTCGCTGGCTAACATTAGCATCACAGAGGATGGTAGCCCGTGTTATCGCCTTACCTGCAGGGAGAGAGAGTGTATTCTGGCTGCGCAACCATTCAGGAGCAGAATAAGAATAAATCCAATGGCAACGAGCACTCTGCAGTATTCTACGGCCATCACCAGGCCGTCAGTGGACTAATGACGTGAATCTGTCCACTGTACCGAGCCACGACCCGACCAGCTGGCTGAAATGCTGCAGCTAGCGTCAGCTAACGATGTTCCTTAGCCAAGTTCACTTGTTGAAACACTATCTTTTAATAACTCTCTGTCGATTGCGTATCTGGTTATATATCAAATGCAAAACCACGCTGTACTAAAAAAATGTTTTATACTAGCATCACGCCTCTGGAAAATCTGTCTTCCTGGTCTGGTAGCAACAACCGCAAATTCACCAACGTATGCTAAGATACAGGCACAAGTTTTGAGGCTATCAGAATCAGCGTTGATTCAATAATAATTACATGGGAAAAACAATGACGTAACCATCTTATCGTCCGAAAGAAATACGCGCGGCTGCAATTCGCCTTATAAAATTGGTATTTTACGATTAATGGCTTGTCTACAGCCTGAATATTTGTCCCACATATGGTCACGTGGTCCTTGGTTGAAGCAGCTTCCGCTTCGAGGGGGTCACGTGACTATCCTCCACGTCGCCCGAACCTTGTGAAGTTGCCATGTTTGTAGAAACCACGCAGTACAGTTCAAGATAAGACGGTGAACGTCATTCGTTATGTGTACAGTCATTTCCCGCGAGATTACACGTTTCAGGTGATAGGAGAGTTAGAGTGGCCTTCATTATGGGCCTCTTGGGAGTTGATATTCCAAAATAAAGTTTGTTTTATCCAGTAAACACAGAAATGCAATAGCCACTTGGGGCAGTACAGGGTTTTTATTGTGATAAAACAGATTGCTTAAAATAAAAATAAAAAACAAATATGCATAATTTGGTTTTGTGTTTTTCTTTCTGGTCAGCTGTTAAGGTCTAGGGCAGGGGTGGCCAACCAGTCAGAGACAGATATTCCTTATCGATGTTAGCATGGAGTGAGCTGAAGTGGCGCTGAAGATTTGAAGCTTTGAAATGCGCTAATTACGTCTGACATATCAGGCAGAATGGCGTACCGTTACGTTGAACAAAAAAATATAAACTTTCCCACTCTGTTTAAAAATGTCCTGTGTTCATCTTCATATTTTCGTTTAGCTGTGCATTTTTTCCCTGCCATTTGAGAGCAAAATTGACACAAATTGTTTACTCGAATGGGTTTGCCCCACCTGCTTTGCGGAATTCCACCTCATCCGCATGCGCGTTTGACGAAAATACCATATTGAACTCATGCGAGGCGAATACGCACAAACAAACCATGAACACAAATGTTGATATGATCGTAAAAGACCCGCACGAAACCGAGCAAAGATTGGCCAGGCCTGGTCCAGGGAAATGTGTGGTGTCCGACATCCTCGTTTGCATCGTTTTCAACTAATAGATAGATCTCTCTCGCTCTCGTCTCTCGCTCCTCCTCCATGATCACTTGTTCTGGGTGTGGTTAAGATTGAATGATCCCCCAAAGTTGCATCCAGAGATGATGGGAGCAATGACCATCCCTCCACCCTGAACATGATCGATGGTCCTTGCAGACGAGGACGGGGGGGCAGCAGGACCTGCATCTTGCCGAGCTGCTGATCCCCCTATACAGATAAAACACAGATGTACAGTAAATGAGTACTGACACAATGTAAATACACAAAGTAGATTTCCTTGATTGTGAGATCAACGAATTAATAAACGACTTACCTGCCTACCTACCTATCTAGCGACCTCCCTACCTACTTACCCACCTACAAATCATTTGGTGGTCCACCTTTGTTGAGATGGTTGGGAGTTGTATAAGTAAGTTTTTATTTACTTTGCAAAACTACATTCGTTTACATTTGATATGTAGCCTACAAGGGTGGAAATATCTCTGAGGATCTCTAAAAAATAAAGTTACACTACTGCCACTACATGAACAAATAACTCAACCACGTGTTGGCAAAGGTTTGAAGTGACCTGTTGGAGCAGCCCCACCGTGGGCAGAGGGTGCGGCCGCGTAGCTGCGGATCAGCCTCTGGGCGGCGTTGTTGTGTCCCATTGTCCTCAGGACCTCAGCGGTGATGTCCACGGCGGGTTTTTCGGTGTAGCTTTCCAGCATCGTGCGCACCGTGTCGTGCCGCGCCAGCTTCTCCAGGCGGCTCCGTCCGATGGCTTTGCA
>OMPJ01028368.1:0-15455 GCA_900312935.1 Carapus acus
CCCTCCGCTACTGCAGCTGTATCATGCTGCTGGTAATCAGCCTGGAGCCAAACAAGATACAACTGTCATGTTGAGTGTATTTCATATCCCAGGAGCAAAAAAAATTATATTAGAGGTCTATGAAGACCGCAAAGCCATAACGGCTGCTGAGAGGAATTCCACTGCTGCACAGGGAGCAAAGTGGGCAGAAAATTATGCATCGTGTACTCGTGCAAGTTAATGCTATCTCATTACTGATCAAGCAATATCAAGTCCTTATGCTGGATCAAAATTATGTGCAGTGTTTACACAAGCGTACATTCTCAAAGTGTATGAAGAGAGTTATGCCAATCCACCTGAAGTGAAGAAGAGTTTGGCTTTGTGTGCTGAATGAAGATGTCCAACCTTTCATTTGTGATATATTTTGGATGTTAAATTACAAAACTAAATTGAAAACTTGACATGTCAAGGAAAAGGTGCGTAACAAGGTATTGGCCCACTTTGAATGCAGTATCTGTGACCAAAGAGGCTAATTATGCAGATTTCTACACATGTTTGAGGAGACGATATATCTCAATCCAAAATTGCTGAGACAACCCAGCAAATGTGATGCAGCTTCACAAAACAAAAAGTATCAGCCGAAATCAGCACACCCCACAATTTGGGGGGTTTAAAGAGGGCATAACAAACAGAAATGTCTGCAGGCTCCTAAACCTTTTTCTTTGCATGAAAATTCTCAAGGTTGTAGCTTCATCATAGACATCGCAATACAAAATGGAAAGTATTATATGGATGTGACAAAATCACGAGTTTATCTCAAAAAATTAATCAATTAAAAAAAAATTAAGCTCAAATGCAGCTGTAGAGGCAAGACAGCCTCCAGTCTTTAGGGACTTTGTCTTGAGGTGGGAATGTGGCTGGTTCAGATAAAAGCCACATCAAAAAGTGTGGAGATCGACTGGTGGCTGAAGGGATTCCAGTTGACCTCCCGAGCACTGCTAAGGTGCCCTTGTGCAAGGTTTCTACCTACACCCGCGTGGGGTACCACCTTTGCCCACCTCCCCTGCAATCTGTAATGTCTGACTTGGTTTCTGTGATAAAACAATTGCACTTGTGTGCAGGTACATGTCATTGCAATGTCTGTATGGAATGTTGGAATGTGCAGAAATTGTCATCTCTACTTTGTGAGATGAATGAAGGGTGGCTTCCTCACCTTCCTCAAACACCAGGTTGCAGCTACCACTTTGTATCGACAGGAAAAGTTGAGTACATTGTCGTCCACAACATCCTTGGTCCACAAGGTTTTCTCCTGCTCCCTCCCGACATACAGTGTCGACAAAGTTGCAAGTCCTCCAAACAACAACCTGGCCAGGTTCCTCTAACCTAACATTTTTTACCAATAGATGAATGTCCAGTCACATTTTCTCATATTTAGAAATCTTCATCTTGCTTCACAGTACATTGCTTATCAATTTTTCTTTAAGAGTGATTACATGTGGCCTTGACTGAAGTACTGTCGTACCTCTGCATTTCCTAACACTGTAAATCACTGTGAAAATTACAAGTTTCCTCTCTCTGTAGCAGGTTTTAGTTTGGGAAAGTTAGCCCACACTAAAAGTTCAACCCTGCCGCCCACCCCCTCTGCAAATGTGAGCAATGGTTTTAATTACATCAAAAATGTATATATCTATATCTCTCTATATATATACTGCGGGTCCTCTGGTCTCTCTCCCTGTTGGGGTCCTCTGGAGTCCAGGGAGAGAGAGAGAGAGAGAAAGAGCATGCGTAACTGGCTGCCATACAGTAAAAAGCAGAATATTCAGCAACAGTTGAAACAGCAGCTAGCGTAACCACACCTGTCAGTGTAATTAAGGTGTGCATGCCCACCAAAGCATTTAAATCTGGCCAAAACCCGACCTCATCTACTTTTTGGCATTTAATATTCAAGGCAACAAAGATTTTCTGCTACATTGCAATGAATTCTCAGCCTTCTCCTGGCAGAATTGCAGAGAGAATTGCGGAGAGCTTACTATCAATGGAACTTTAAAGATCCTCACAAAAAATGCACAGCAGGACTGATGAAACTGCGACGGTCACTGGCGGGAAATTAAGTCAGGGGGGTGGCACACACATTAAAACAACGTTCAAAACTGGCAACGGGAATGGCACCATCCATCATCACAGATGCTGAAAATCGTGTTTGGAGCAGGAACGGGAGAACACCGTCGCTGAAGACAGAGGAGTCAAAAAGCTATGAAGACATTAGTGGGAGAGCAAAGCGGAGGAGGTGTGGCAGAGGCAGAGAGAGCAAACAATATGTACAATATGTGCATTCATACTGCATCTTGAGAGGCATATTTTAGAAGCTTCTGTCGAGCCTGATTGGTGCTTCATAAAGCTGCTTTTTCATACTGATATCTGATGGATGACATTTGGATGGATGAGCTTGACCGTTAACATGTTGAGGAGCACTGCCTGCTCCATTTTGCAAAGCACCTTCAGATAACATCTGTTATGATTTGGCGCTGTACAAATTTAATTGATTGGACTTGACTTGACCCCTGGATGAATAAATCTATTCTGTGCCTTTTGGAGCTTTCAGTAGTTTCTGATCAAATACATGTCTGTGTGTTATATATACCAAACAACAAAAAAGTTCAGTCTTGAAAAGTCTCAAAAATAGCGAGTACATGTAGTGCATTAAACACACAGGGCTTAACATTAAATCTCGCAAGCCATAAAGTCGAAAAAGTAGGAGGTTAGAAACAATTGTCAGCACTTGTACGTGTTACAGTGGTGAGATAGAGATTAGAAGAAGGAAATTATACAATGTGTTTATTTCTTCTGGGACAAATAATCCACCCACTCATTTGAAATTAAATCAGATTTAACATGAAACGCTGTTGAGTCAGCACGCTGCACTTCTCCAACCTTAGTTTACAGCTGCAAGAGGGAAATACTGACCATCTTTTGCTGACTTCCTTTTCGTTCCTGCCCATTTTGTAAAAGATGCACATAACGTCAATTTCAGCTGCCAGTTTCTCAGTGTGGATAGAAAATTCCCAGCAGTGCCCAAACAATTTCAAAATGTACTGGCAAAATTCTGCAGGGGGAAGAAAACTGGTGGAACAGCTGAATCTGTCTTTTCTTTTTCTTTTACTATGTTAATTGGTTTGCGCGCGTGTGCATGCGTGCGTGTGCACATTCATGCGTGTGCGCGAGTGTGCGTGCACACATGTGTGTGCGTGTGTGAATGTGGAGTGAAGTTACTGTGCTGGCTGTTTTATAACAAAACTGCCTCACACTGGGTCCCAAGGTTAAAAAATCTGGGTGGATTTTTTCCACCTCCATATGGCCTGTTGGTGCACTGCTCCTTCCCTTGAGCAAGAGTAAAGCACACAAAGTTGCTACACTTTCTGTTTGTAATTGGATTGGTCCAATGTAGAGGAGACAGTTCAACCATCAAAGTTGTCAAGCAAGCCACATACAGTACATGTGTTAGTGTTGACTATGTTTGAAATACTGAACTAAGAATACACATTCATTAATGACCTGTCAACAGAAAATTGCAATAGCTCAATTTCATACCACATGTTAGCGTTGGTGCCAGCAACTAGTCTCTTTATTTCACAGCATGTGACCAATAAAACTCTTGAACTTGTTCTAGTTTAGTTGACACATAGTTTGAGAGTTCTATGAGTGTGTGTGTGTGTGTGTGTGTGTGTGTGTGTGTATGTATGTGTGTGTGTGTGCAGGTGTGTGTGTGTGTCTGTTTTTTATATTTCACCGCCTGGTGTCCATATTGTGACAGATTCTGCTCCATGCAGGCTTGGTTCATTAAGTTGCGTGGAAGATCATGCAAGACATTCCTAATTGTGCCATAAACCCGTTATTCATGTCTTAGTTTGGTTTTTGCTCTTTCCAGGTTTAATTTTCAGGTTCTAAGGGTGCAAAATGACACTGTTGATGATGATGTCCCCAAAGTGTTTCCTGAAACTAAATCTGTCTGTATTTTTGTTGAGGCACCTTTGTCTTAAGACTGGTATATATTTACCTTGCCAATGTTCCTCAGAACAACGTGTTCGGACAAGTTGTATATGTGCATTTGCAAAAACTCTCTGTGCTTTTTTTGGGTTTGTTTGTCATCCCAGCTTGATGAAGTAATGGTTCCATCATTTAATCATCAAATTGAAACAATCCCTCTGGAATTTAGGATTACTTTGAGAACCACTGACTTCTTAAAACCACAGAAAACAATAGTTCTCGTTCTCTTTCCTTCCTTTTCCCACCAAGTACTTTGGATTCAACACTATTCCAAGTATTTTACTGTCATAGTGGCCTTTAGGGTTGTTAACAATTTGAGATTATTATATCTCTTCTGCAGGTCCTTTTGGGGGAACTTTTGAGTTGATAGCTCCATTCTGACAGGTGGATTCTCATTTGCAATAACTTTTATTCATTCACAACATTTCCGAAATAACCTCACCAAAAAAGAAATCAAGATTTTACATTTTATATCCATATTTCCATATGCTCAATGAATGCTGAGATTCATAATCACACAAATATATGAAGTGCACATTTATAATCATGCATAATCGTCAACATTTTCACAATATAATCCACATACTTCTTAAGGACAGTGCTAACACTAATGTTGTACGATAAAATACTTTATTTCCACAAGGAGAACTTCACCAAACACTGAACTGTCCCTGTTGTTTGGTGTGTGTGTTGGCTCTTTTTGAGCCAGCCATGCAGTCAAGGGGCAATTTTGAAAGTACATTTGCAATTTCACCTACCTAACAACAATTTCTTGACAATTTTTTTTTCATGAGATAACTGCGTATTAATGTCGTTCAGACCAATTAGCAGTCTGTCTTGTCTCTGTCACAGGCGAGCGCAGGAACCGTCACAACAGGTTTGTAACAACAGTAATTAGCCACGAAGAGAGTGAAAAAAAAAGAAAGAAAAGAAAAAGACAAAGAAATCTGACAGGTATCATATCAAGACAAGTATAACGATCTAAATGAGCTCCTGCTTTCTTGCCAAATTGATTTATCGTACTACACAGTGTTTTGATATTACCTGTTAAGTGTGTATTAATTATAGTAATTGACAAGGGATGAGTTTGAACTCGGGGAACTGTAAAAATAACTACTGGTGAATGTTGACCATCTTTTTGTGATTTTTATTATTATGAAGTATCAACTGTGGGCTATGAGATCCACCCCCCAGCTGAGGTTTTGTTGCAGAGATGAAATTCTGTCTCTCACGGTGCAAAATGTCTTGAGACTTTGCCACAGCGGTGCTTCACAATATCATCTGACATGCTGCCAAGAGAAAGTGATCATGTGTCAAAATAGGAGGGGATGTGTTTTAAATAATGGAATATTTGGCACCATATTACCATCATGAAATCAAGCTCTTCACTAAGGGTTGCAGAGACGTTTGTTCTAGCAGACGACACCATGCCAGGAGGTTTTGCTGTTGTTGTACCATCACATGAGATCTACGACTCTGGGTGAATAAACGCCAGGTTGTCACTCTGGCAGTCTGGCAGACGTCCGATCACCTCAGACGGGCATTGATGTTGGAGAAGTGGTGAGACGCCAAAACAGCAGATGTGTGTCACAGCTCCTCTCACTGTTTTGTGATGCTGCACAGAAAGACAGACAGACAGACAGACAGACAGACAGACAGACAGAGTGTCAAAGTACCTGTTTGCGCATTTAAAACTTAGTCGGTATATCAAAGTAGAATATTTGTTTAATCTCTGCTCTCCCAACTCTTCAATGTCACAGATACAGTATGTGCATAACTGCAACACCTATTCCGACAGGTACTGTTATTTTGGCAATAGTCTACTCTTTAGGGATTTTCAGAGGGATCTGTGCATATTCACAGCCTATACTTACCTTAAATCCAGCTCCTCTTTTCAACGTGGGGGCGAGTGTTTGTGTTTGTGTTCTCTGATACCTAAATCCCATTGTGTGACGAAGAACTAACAGGGTAGACTACCTAGGTCCCCAGACCAAGCCTGTGGGTGGGTGGCATGGATTCATAAATCAGGGAGCAGTGTTAATCTCTCTCAGGTATTGGAAAGCCAGCCCTCAGTAAATATGTTGCCCTGGGATACAATGGGGTTTAAAGGATTTCTGTCTCCAAAGAGAAATTAGGCAGGGGCTTCAGAAGTGAGCTAAATGGAAATGCTTGCTGGAGCATACAGAGAGTGGGGAGCTGCTGTCAGCGAGTAAACATCGTCTTAGAGTAGCCTCAGTCATTATTGCTGCATTTGGTGCCAACAGCTATGATGGGCCCTCGGCTGAGCAGACGGTCGGGCTGATGAAGAGCATCCTCTATGCTAATGATTAGCCACAATAGAAGGAGAGCGTCCAGTGGAATTACGAGTGACGTGAACCAGACATGTGAAAACAGTCAGGAATTATTTCGATATTCACATATTGTGCCTACAATTTTGGATGCCACTGAGGAAATACCAACGCATGCACTGGATGTCACAACAAATATGACTTAATTTTTTTTTTTCCCAAAAACCTTTGAGAAAACTGGCTAGCGCTGAATTCAACCCATCACATACAGAATAAATTGTAGAGCTGTCGGATAATCATGCCTTGGAGCAGAAAATGTACAACAAATGGTAGCTGATGTTGCTTGAATTCAAGACTGACAAACTCTCATTTGCCTCTCAGAGTCAGCATAAGAAAAACTTTTTTTGATAAACAGGCAACCCTGCTTGTTAAAGAAACAAACGTTGCCGCTTGCAAGGGTACTGGTAGACATTTCTGTGTTTGTGGTGGTACAAAGATTATTGCTGAAGCTAAAAGAAACACATAGGGATCACCATAAGGTTCCCATTAAGCATATGTAGAGTGAACGCAAACTTGTCTGTTGTTGCAGATATGTGATCTTTGACCTTCCACCAGTGAGGATAAGCATCTATCCATATGATAACCATGCATTGCCTTATGTGCCCTGAACAAGAGAAAGCAATAATTGCCAGCCGCTGATGTGTTTACGATGCCAACAAAAGTAAACAAACACTATCATAAGTCATACCAAAGCATCGCTTTAATACATCACCTCCCATTATCATTAAATACCGAAAAGTAAAGAAAATAAGTTTGAAGGCACAATGCTCATGCAATGGGCGCGGCCCCTACAAATTTAAGGACCTACGGTGAACACATGCATTATATTGTAACGCGTATTCCTAGAGTTGCAGGGTAAACAAGGATGCAGGATGAAACTAAATGATAGAGAGAAAGCAATGGAAGGTATATAAAGACCTTTGTGCGGCAACTAAATTGTGGTGTAAAATGGTCACAGACCCAGCTGGCTTCTTGAACGTGTCACTGTGAGAGCTGCGACAAAGCCAAAGGTATCCTCTGACAAAGCTGCACCTTAACCCCGCTAAAGCGATACTGGCATGGCAAGCGACGCGGCCCAGACTTAATCTCCCGCTGTGAGCCTTGAGCAGGACTCCATGCAACATTGGAGAAGGAGGCAGGGAAGAAGTGAGGGTCTAAAACATCCCAAAAAAAAAGCGTCTAGAGTTGAAGCAATCCTGACCATGTGATGAATCCTTTCAGTCATCATATAAAACGATATTGGATCATGATGGATCGCATGTGTGCGACTGTGTACCAGGGGCTTATGGTGTTTGTGTGTGTGCATGCGTGTGCATGCGTGTGTGTACGTGTGCGTGTGCGTGCGTGCGTGTGTGTGTGTGTGTTAGTGCTAGTGAAGCATATGGTGTGTGCTAAGTGTGAAGATCTTTCAGGAATCACACCAATGTCATGTGGTTCATGGAAGAAATTTACCAATTTAGAAGTGCAGAGGGTGACACACATCTTGAGCAGATGTCGAGAACGCTCCAGTTAAATTAGAAAGTAGATCAGAGCGGTTGCACATGAGACCGCACGAGTATGACTGTGTTTCTCTGGGGAGTTATGCTTTTCCGTTTGGATTCTCTCACTTGAGGTGGATGCCACATGGCTTTGTTATTAGTTCCTCATATTATCTTTAAGAGTTCCTCTTAGGTCAAGGATGAGCAATATATGGCCTTTATGCGGCGTAGTTAAGATTTATATAGCCAAACGCTGTGCTTATTTTTGTCTGTTTTTAGTGTTAAAAGTGTCTTAAACTATTACAGCTTTGATCGTCGTAAATCATCACATTACGAGCATATGGCCGGAAAGAGAGAGCGATAAGGAGGTGTTTTAGATACTACAAAAAAAATTGCAGTCAAGCATTTAAGTGGAAAGTTAAAGTAAAAGACGTGTCCTCTGATCAGATGAACTCTGTTTGGCTGCTTGAGGGCAAAGTCACTGGAAACATGCCCGAGTATTGACGGCTGATCCACCGCTCGAGATTAAGAGTTGATTACCACCAGAAAACTAGAAATCTCTACCCACGAGGTTCAAATGTCTTCACTGCCAATGTCAGTGATTACTTTTGCTTTACTTCTGGTTAGTTCTCAAGTCTAACCATCATTACCTACTATAGAAAAATTGGATTTAGCACTGCAAGTCCTTTCTACTCTGCTTATTTCACACCATTGGTTTGTGCGACAAAGTAAAGAATTGCAAAAAAAAAAAACCCTAACAACAACAAGAAAAAAACTCTATGTGTAATAGCGAATCTCCTTCCTTCAATGTACTGAGAACATTAAAAACATCACCTATTTAGCACTGCAAGTCCTTTCTACTCTTCTTATTTCACACCATTGGTTTGTGCGACAAAGTAAAGAATTGCAAAAAAAACCCCCTAACAACAAGAAAAAAACCCTATGTATAATAGCGAATCTCCTTCCTTCAATGTACTGAGAACGTTAAAAACATCACCTGCGGCAAGCATAGTGCTCTTTTAAACAGTGAACAGTGGAGTCATTCACTGAATGAAGACAAAGATATGAGATAATGTGACCAACAGCAGTGACCTCCAGAGATGTTTTTGTTTTTCGCCATACGCCACGCTCCCTCTGCACTTTTTCTCCCATTGTCTCATGAATCAGTAACAATATCAAAACCTTGACATTGAGGTCAAACTTGTATATTCATTTGAATTGGATCTAAATTTGAATGCAAAGTTGTCAGTCAGAAAAACAGATTGCACAGTAGCAACCGTTTGGACTCGTGTCTGTGAGCTGCAGCGTGCCTGCAAACATTCTCCAGAGTTGTTGTGTACTTTCACACACGCGGGCTGAAAAAAGAACTGAGTTGAAGTGTAGAAGGATGCTTTGGGGTCACAGTTCCACAAGGTAAGCATGAGAGGAGAAGAGGGGGGCTTTTGTGCTGCCAGATGCATTGCTTTCAGAGGAAGTGTTGCCTCAGACAAGCAATGGAAACATGGAGCCGGATGTTAAGTTTGGTGCAGACATACATTTGTGCGGGACGACAATAGGTAGAGGAATACACAGATGTGGGAGTTGAAATCTTTTCTATGTATCTCACATAGGACATGGCAGCTTTTTACTGTATATTCTCTGCCAAAGATATCATTTTAGCTTCCTCATCTGTATTCCCGCCGCAATTCTCAGATTCTGACCTCTACACATCAAATGATGCGATGGTGTGACCGTATGTCGCCGAATGTCACATGCGGTAGTTTGTACAGTCTTCGTTGCATGTACCAATGGTTTGAACCAATTTGGCACTACTTCACACTCCCTTGTCACCCCTTGTTACACACTCTGACTTTTCCTCACACTGATGTAAATTACACATTACCGAGTTGTCAAATCAATGCATGCAATGTTAAGCTGTTGCACACACTTGTGTAAGATCTCAGAGCATCAATCTACAACACACAAATGAATAAATCTCTAAAAATGCTGGTCTGACCTGGGCTGTGATGCCTGATTCGTATTTGTAAAGGAGGGTGAGGTGGGGAGGACGGTGTACAGCACTGTGCCATTCTCTGTGAGTACCCAAATACAGTTTAGGAGTAAAACTGCCTTTTGCTATGAAAAATGTAGGCATACCCTGAGACAGTTCATAATTGGCACAAGTCGCACAATGAGAGTCATTGTCATTCATATGATGTGTTCCGTGTCTGTGATTGTGTTTTCAATTTTGTACTTCGGTGTGCTGTAAATGCTCTCAATTGTGCAGCACCATAGTTGTATGCACTCAATGAAAAATGCGTGTGTGTCATTTGAAAATATGGCTATGTGTTCCAAATGAAAACACAAGTTCCATTTTATGAACATCTAAGAGATAAGATGGGCGAGACTGTTCTTGCAAAGGGAGAGTCAGGTTTAGCATCTTGTGTGGGTTTGTGAGGTTTTCAGTTGAATGTGTGCAGTTTGGAGAAAGCGGGTCTGTGTACAGTTGTTGTATAGTTGTCTCCATTGTGGAAACCTGCACTCAGTGGGAAACATTACATCTGTTTGAACTTCCCTTGTGCAATTTATTTCATTCAATATTTCCCTGATTTATGTGGATGTTCCACCCTTTAGTTTTTTTCATTTGAAGACAATGAAGACGTGAGAATCGCACGCGTGTGTGTCTGTGAGGGAGAGAAAGAGAATGAGAGAGAGAGAGAGAGAGAGAGAGAGATACAGCAGATGGGCATGACTAATAATACCGGTAGGTGAGTGGGAATCACACATAAGGTCAAGGACCACTGACAGGGTGAGAAGTACTCACTCCATACGGGAAAAAATGCATACAGAATTGTGACAGAATTGTGATAAAGGCCAAAGTATACCAAAGGAGGTTTGAGAAGGACAGAGAAGTGTGGAGGGCGCAAAAAGGACAGAGGCTGATTTTCTCAAATTGATGTGTTGACAATTGATGTGAGCCTGACAATCGCACTTTGCCGCGGCTTATCATACTGTCTATGTGATCACTCTATAATTTACCGTCATGATTGGTCAGTGGTTGGAGTTAATGGTCAATTACTCTCATGATGGTGAAGCCTGAACTTCATTACCTCCAAGTCAAGTGTTTATCTCCCTTAGAAATACTTTTCCAAATGTTGCCAGCATTCTTAGGTAGCTACAAACTTCTCCCGCAAAAAGACCCAAAAGTTGCAGTACTGATTATGTCTCACTTCTCTGGCAATGAAAATGCTAATTTTTTGCATTAAGTCTAAACAGACAATAGATTGGGTTGACTTTTATCTATTCATTCATGATCATTGTTATTTTCTTGTGAAAACACAACAAAACTAATTTGATTTATTTGTCTGAAAATATGCAGGATCATCATTGCCTGTGAGAAAATACAGGATCATCTGAATGTACTTAGATGCCATGATCTGGATGTCAGGGTTTATTCCCTCATAATTACCTATTGACATGTATTCCTTGCTGAATCAATGATCCTTTCCTACTGAAGGTTAAATCCAAAACAGCAGGACTGGATTCAGTCAGCCAAACATTGCCATCTCAGTTAAATATCATTGGTTAAAAATCTCATATTAGTATACTTTCTTTCAGCCAAGTTGAGTAAAAACTCTGTGTTAGTGACGAGTAAGAAAATTAGTACAGTTCTACCTTAAGAAGAATTTTAATTTGTTCTGTGACCGAGCTTGTAGGTCAATCTGTTCAATCTCAGACAACTGTTTTTCATTTGAAATAACTGTAATAATTGTAATCCTTTTTGGCTACATAAAATTTCCCCCAAACCTCACTAAATTAAGAAAAATTCTGATTGCTTACTCATGCTGTGAACCTTGCCACTTGTACACCAGTGCGGCTTAATTAAAGATTTTTACTGACTAATGGACACTGGGGGGCAGTGGTGCAGGACACGCAAACGTTAGACAGACATGTGGAAAGTGTAAGTGCCGAAGACGACACTACCGGTAGTTTTGATTAGCATTTTGAACAGTCAATTTTGCGCATCATGCGCACTCCCTCGTCATGGACAACAGACGAAGAAATGCATATGATGCAGCTTTTTAGGTAAAGGCAATCGATCTGGCCATCAAAGAGGGAAACAGAGCGACTTTGCATACGCTTGGAATCAATGAATCATTGGTGAGGCATTGGAGGCGGCAGCAGAAAGAATAAAGTGAATGTAAAAACATGACAAAGGGTTCCAGAGGACATAAAAGCAGATGGTTTTTATGTTAGTTGGTGCTGTGTCTTAATTTGTAATCAGACATGTTACTGCTTTATGGGTTTCGTGTTGATGCACCACCAATTTTAAGGCACTGTTATAAATAAAAAGCACATCCCTAAAAACTGTTTAAAAAAATCTTCTGAGTATAATCTTTATGAGTGAATATCGATGTTACAACATGAAAATATGTGGATTATATTCAATTGCTGCCTATATACAGTATCCCCCGAAACATGACTCGTAACACTGATTTCCACTTGTAATTCAAACAAAAATATGCACTCAGGACTCACATCTCAAAAATCCTGCTTGCTGAGTTGCTCGGATGTCAAGATACTTCTGCACAAAAATAAATCAAATGATAGAAAGAACTATTTTTATGATAAGGTGCATGCTGCTGTGGTGGTCAATGTGTCCATAAATGCAACACGTAGTTTTTACCTTGGAAGGGTGTCATCATTGTGTCAGTATTCACAAGATTTAACACGTGCCTAGTGCACAAATGTGAAAATTTAAAATAAGAGAGTGAACACAGTTGTTGCCTGAATGAGAACTCTCAATTCCATAATGTTAAGCAGCTCACACTTGAATGTTATCAGATCTGATGTGATCTGCTTTGTTTCCACGATGGGCAGTGTGAGTCTAGGTGCCTCAACATCTGGCATTTGCGAATGTCATGGAATCATGGCTATTCCCCTTTGTTGCAACATACTGCGGAACCTCAAACTCAAAGAATGGATTTGATTTCGGAGTTTTGTGGTAACAGATTCAGCAGCGAGCACACTTCATCGATCGTTGGGTTAATGCACAAGCATGACTTCTTCCCTCCTTTATACAAGTGTAGCTGGTGAGCAAAGGGTGCACATAAGATTTCACACCATGCATGTTGCATCCAGAGTGTTATTCTGTGAGGTTGCCACAATTATGAGTTTGGAGCTGACAGATCCTCACACCCTCTTCGCTCTAATTCATTCGCACATCTCGTTCTTTTCTATCACCTCACGCATCATGTTCTCAGCCCCGCCCCAATCTCCCCTCCTCAAAAAAAAAGAAAGAAAGAAAAGAAAAGAAAATCCACAGCACACACCATACATAACCCCTCAATCCCCATATACATTGGAGCAGTTACTTTTCCTTCAAATGTTGACCCCTATGCTCTGATTCTCTCTCTATCTCTCTCTACCGCTCATTTTTCTTCCCAACCCCCCTTTATGTTCTCAGCTGATCTTGCAATGTGTCAGCAAAGGCTGGAGAGAGAGCAGATTTTATCACGCAAAATACAGCGGTACCTTCACATACAAGCAACCTAACATACAAGTTTTTTGAGATGCAAGCCATCTCTTGGCAAAATTTTAGTTCGAGATATAAGTGGAAATCCAACTTACGAATTGTGTTTCAGGACATATAGTTGCACCTGAATATAAGCCTCAGGATGAGTTATTTAAGCCGCAACATGAGATATTTACACAGGAAGATGCTGCACAGAAGATCTTTTTCAAACATAGTTTTGCCTGAAAATTGGCAGTACGACATCAACACAACACCAACATGACAGTAACATGTCTGGTACCAAAATAAGACACAACACCAACACAAAAGCCATCTGCTTTTATGTCCCTTGAAAGCCTTTGTTGTCTTTTTACATTGATTCAATTCTTCCTGCTGCCGCCTCCAACATCTCACCAATGATTCACTGATGCCAAGCTTACATGCAGTTGTTGTTTCCTTCTTCAATGACCGGATCGATAGCCTCAGAGGCAGGTAGATCATATGCATTTTGTGGTGTTGTACAGGTGCATCCATGGCCTTTCTTGCTTATGCATTTGGCAAGTCTGCATATCCATATACAGTATGTCCATTGACGGTCATCACGTCTTTTTTTCTTTTTTGTGTTTATCCAAATAAATTTGAGAAACTTCATTCACCCTAAAGAAATCACTTTCATTTGAACATGGGTTTTTTGGTGTTGATACATTTAGTGAAGCTTACATCGCTGCGTGAAAGCAAGATTCTACTTAGTTTGGCAAGGAGGGTGGTGGAGGCAGGATGGTATGCTCCTCTGCCTCCTGCTGTGTCCTGCCTCAACCTCAGGAGCTAATCCCCTGGAAATTTCACCCGGAGCTTGGCAAGCCATTTGTTGCTTACCAGTGTAGAATTTGCCACTAGGTGAGAGTGATTCCATTTAATCTATCCCACATTACAAGCTACAATTTTGCATGGGAGACAGTGTAACACGGATAAAGTGTTTAATAAAATAGCAGGACGATTTATGGAGTGCAATCCTTCAGGGGCTGAACACACAGTTTAAAGTCAGCATTTGACTGAGAAATGCGAGAAAACTCATCTAACAAGTTCTGAGTCGGTTAAAGTGCAGAGGAAACTGGAAAAACATATATTTTTGTTGGTATTTGAGCACAGTCTGCATTTTAGTATGTAGATTAAGGCAATAAGTACGGGCTGTAATAGATTGATTTTACACCTCATTTGCACATATAGTTTATGTATTTTGAAGTTTTTGCCGGGTGTAAAAGTACATTTCCCTGTGTGTTAATGTGGTGCAACAGATTGCAAAATGTCTTCTGCAAACCACTTAGGTGGTACAATTACCGTAACATTAAATTTGTGGACACCAGACCGTACCACGTTTTTTTTTTTCAGTAGAACCGCAAGGCACCAATATCCCTCTACATTGATAGAGTACATCAAAATACTCACAATATTGATAAAAGTCAAACACAAGTTATTGACACAATCTAGGAGGCTATGACAACTTCCCCATCATGAAGACAAAAATCTTTGGTTCAGTTTATGCAGCCAGTGTGAGTCTTTTTGGAGGACACGCTGGCAGAGATGTGAGGAAAAACCTGTCTGAAAAAGATAAGGACACCACAAACATGCTGACACAGTAAAATAGTCATATATGTATAGCATTCTATCTTGTAATAATCATCAGGATGTCAAAGAAAGCAACTCAAGACTTGCATGCCCAGCCACATGACCGTCCTCAGTGACCTTTGTCAGAACTTCAAAAACAAAAATCCACCTATTTTAGCGACATAATGAGAATTTGCAGTGTTCAAGCAAATGATGTGATTTAAATATCACTGTCTCATGTCTCCACATCTGCTCCATCACAAGTGGCACCTGCATTTTCACAGTTGAAAAGATTATTGTTGAATAGCTGTGCGATGAATTGGAATGAAAATCTCTCTCTCTCTCTCTCTCTCTCTCTCTCTCTCTCTCTCTCTCTGTGTTTTCAGGGATCATTTATTTTTACTGTAATTCAGCATCTTCTCGCTCATGTATCTGGTCCGTTTTCTCAAATCGCGGCAACCTCTTGGAGGGTGCTGATAAAATTTCAGGCTTCTCCTCTGGGCTTTA
>OMPJ01028375.1:0-25964 GCA_900312935.1 Carapus acus
GGTTGAAGATGAACAGAAAGTTACGCAGTGGGTTTGGGCTCGTCTTATCAACAACAGGTCTTGAGATATTTGGATTCTGCCGTCAGCACGGCGGAAACGAAACGGAATTCTGGAAAGGAAAGGCAAGCGCCCAAACATCACGTCATAGTGCCGAGCACAGCAAAGCTTTTTGCCAAACATGTCTGCTTGATTGCACGATCTTTATTTTTCCCATCAAGGTCACGATGTTGTCTTTTGTTGGAGAGGGGAATGGAATGATGACGGCGATGTCGCGTGAAATTTCAGTGACAAGAAAAGCAACTGCAGTGGTTGTCACTGTCCCTCTCATCGATAAACGCTCTATGCTCCATTCCATTTTTTTTTCACGTGTTCTGAAAGGTGAAATCACAGTTTGACACACTACAGGCCAAACAATTTTCCCTACCATCTTGCGTGACTCGGGGCTTCGCGTCATGTCTCAGATTCCACGCCGACGTGAGTGTAGCATGTTTGCGCCTTGGCGATGAGATAGAACCAACAAACACGGTAAATTAATGTAAATTGAAAGTGAAACACCATGAAGAAACATGTCATTGTCTGAAAAATTGTGGGAGACACCGATTATTGGCCGTGTGCGTGCCAACCAAGAGGGTCGGAATGGAACATGATGGGCATATTAATGCCATAAGGCGACGAGCTAACGTGTAGCCTGTGAAATTCCCGAATGTCACAGTGCCATGTTGATCCGGATCTGAGTGTAATGAGTGAATCACGGAGGCAACAGGTTGGATCACCTTTTTGTGAGAACCACCTTTTCCTCTCCGCCACAACCCGGACGAGTGCGCACGTTCGCTGCCCTTGGTACGACGCAGCACGTAGTGAGAAACGGTGACAGCGCCGCTTCCATCTCGATCTGTGCACAATCTCGCAAAAACGAGCAGAGGGGTTATTGTTTTTGTTCAGAATCCACTTTCACCAAGACGGACACGGCCAAATGACGTCACCGTCTAATGGACCCCAACATGACGTCATTGCTTTGGATCAAGCGCCGAGGTCCTTTTCTTTTTTTCCACGACAACTCCCATGGCAGGGCGGCATTGCTCCATATAGTGCGCACCTGTAATGAGTGTTTACCATGATGTCACCACGTTTGAATAAAGCAGAAAATCGCACTTTGCTCCGCATCTAAAAATAGAGTATTCTTGATGTATTGTTGGCACAGTCAAGTTCTTTATTTGTATTCAGGTCAGCGGTGTCCAAGCCCAGTATGTGACTGATTGCCTTGTGCTCGATTAGCGCGCTCAGTTTGACCAGGAGTTTCTTGGACCAATGCTTCGCTCACCTCGGCGCTTAATGTGTCTCAATTAGCGACGACGGAAAGAAACTTTGACCGAAGAAAGGAGACAACATACCTCAAACTGACATCCAGTCAATCACTGGTGGCTGCGAGCTACTCGGAGCCACGGAAGCCCCTTCCAAAATGGAGGAGATTTAGGCTGTCTTGGCAGTATAACGTTTGAACAAATCTGAGGGATTGGTTCCCATATGCTCGGCATGCTTCTCTTCATTATGAGGGATCATGCAGCATTGGCATTTGCGGACTGCGCGGATGAAGATTTCGTATGTTTGCAATTAGCCCTTTCTGGACTGGTGTGCAACATTTGAGGCACGTCTGTCCCTCGGACGGGCGTGTTTATTTGGATGCATCTCGATGTCCGCGAGCATAGAGGAGCGATTACCAACACTGGCCCGGGTTCGGTGTTTTGTCAGGGGTTGCTAGAACTCCTTGAAAACAGTTTAAAATTAGACCTCTGCGAGCCAGAAAGGAGGTCATCATTTACTCCACCAGAAATCTAGGACAGGACACAGAACATGTCACCAATCCCTGATACAATGTGAGCATACTGGAGGCAAAATGGCTTTCTGGAAACATTCCCCATTGGATTACGGATGGTAGATACGCTGTATGTCTTTGTCTTCCTCACCCACGTGCTCACCATGTATTCCTGTTGTGCAATTTCGTTCATCTGGTTGCTGGCCACTGTTTAGGCGTATATGATGATGCGTAGAACCACTTCCTGAGATTTGACCTTCTCCCATCTCTCTCTCTCTCTCACTCTCTCTCTCTCCCCCAGAGGAGGGTGAGTACTTCCTGAAGGTGCTGATCCCCAGCTATGCAGCCGGCTCTATAATTGGCAAAGGTGGCCAGACCATTGTACAACTCCAGAAAGAGACGGGTGCCACCATTAAACTGTCCAAATCCAAAGACTTCTACCCAGGTAAGACTGAACAAAGGATAATTAATTTCGAACAGAGACGTCCAACAATGGGGGCTGTATGAACAGACAGAGAACGGGAGTTCTCCCTTCAATCAGGCGCTTTGCGCAGTCCGTTTTAATGACGCACCGATTGTAAACACTTTTAACGTCATCATGCTTCCTCTGTCCTTGAGGGACTGGGCATGAATGTTGATGCTGCAGCTGTCAGATGCAGCATTCGAGGGCAATTCCGCTTCCAATTAAGCTCGCTGACAAGCAGGTTGCACGTCCCTGTGCAGGGATGCGTCAAGTTGTTTAGGGCTTTGTGGCAGTGCATTGGCGGAACGAAGGGGGGAAAAAAAAAAATTGATTGGCTTCCATTTTGGCCTCCTCCGATGTGACGCAGAGGACAGATAGCGTACATCAGAGGTTCGAAGGGTACCGCAATGGCTCGGAGGCAGGGGTGGGAAAAACAACCTGTGAATGATGCTCATGTATCGCATGAGCCCCTGCCGGATGGGGGTCAGAGCGGAAGTGTCTTATCCTCTAAACACAGACGCTGGAGTCGTCCAGAGTTGCGAGTGTTTGTCCTTCATACCGCAGAGGAGGCTTTAACCTACTGAGGAATAACAGGTGCTCAGCGTCTTGCAGCTTATTAAGTCCAGATGTTTTCTGTGATAACTGATAGACGAAAGCGCTCTCCTTGCAGCACTGCTCCATCTAGACTGTGCTCAGAAGACAATCGCCTCTAAGTATGATGCAGTGACAAATGATAGGTCAGGACTTTGTCCAACTCATGCAAGCCCCTCTGTAAATCACGCAGACACTATATTCTGTGTAAAAATCCCCTTTTCATGCCTGCGTTTACTGACCAATCTGCGCAATGACCCTTTATGATGCTGAACGGAAGGGGAAAGGATTATTTTCCCATATCAGAAACAAAACAAAACCCAGCAAAACAGGGGGCAGGTCCGTGCGATTTATCGGCTCGTCTGAGACGTGGCAAAGACTGACTGTACTGGCAGGGACGGGAGAGAAAGATGAGCTCTCGTCTCTGCTCTTCCCCCAGCATGTTTCAGCTAGCCGTGATGAAAGAATGCATGTTCAGAGTGCGTGGCTCCAAATTCTTCATGAGGGAGTCCAAATGTTTGGAGGAGTGAATTACAGCTACTGGCAAAGCAGCAAATGAGAGGGGGGGGGTACGTATCCTTATTTCTCTTTGGGGTTTGTGAGGGCACTCGTAGGCCACCACCTGCTCTGCCCATCCCCCCGCTCGTTTCTGCGATGAGTGAGAGGAAGAGCTCAGGGAGAGTTGTGCTGGCAAGTGTTTGATTGGGTGGTTGTTCTGGTGCTTGGAAGTAAAATGAAACGTCTGCGCCTGCACGCTATGCATTAGTTTTGAGAGAAACTAGGATCAGGCGAGTGGACTTAATTGAAGCCAAGTTTCAGCAGGACAATGTGAACAGCCACGTTTCACCTTTCCTCAGTGAACATTAGCTGCAGTTGTGCCACTGTAGCATGCTAGCGCCACTACACATAGTTCACACCCTCATCCGTCATCCTGCGGCAGCCCGGGGGCAGTCCAGCCACAGCGCAGCCATGGTGCAGCCAGCAGCACGGCGGAGAGATCTTTGGGACAACAAATCGGCGCAGCCATTTTCCTCTGCAATCCTCGCAACAGCGGCTGCTCGGCCGCGAGCGTTCCCACCCACCTCAGATCGTCCATCCGTCAGCACGAGACACGAAACTGCAAATTCAGAGGTCTTGATAGGTGTTGTGCAACCGGGCCCTGCTGTGACCAACGGAGATGGATGGCCAGCGACAGCGAAGGGTTGGGATGATGCACGATTGTGCGTGAGCGAGGGGACAGGGGGCAGGACCAGAAATAGCTTGTTTCAATCTCTGTCTGTGGACGTGACCCTGCCCCAGCTGTACTCAAGCTGCTCAAACACGAGCCAAGTTTCCTTTTTCCTCCTCCCAGCTCAGCTCTGGTTCCCAGTATTTGTGGAGAGTCAAAGCCAGATATGATGACATCACCCCACAACAAAAAAAAAGTTTTGTTTGTACGCGTCCCAGAACACTTACTCAAAGTCTCCGTTTGTGTTAGATTCCAAAGCTTCTCTGAGCCATTGCACGGTTTGCCTTCCAGAGCTGTGCAAATGCAGCAAGCTTTGCATTCATCGACTAAGCCTTTGCATCGATATGTGCAGTGTAAAAACCTAAACAAAGACGCGCAGATGCACACACCTACGTTCACGCGTCTACAGATGCAACCGGAGCAGTAAAAGTTCATGAGTTGAGGAAAAAAATTTGAAACAAAACTGTTACTTTGTCCAGCTGGCCAGAAGCCCAATACAAGTCTTAGGTTACATCCTTCAGCAAGAACAGATGAAACATGATGTCACACACGTGGCCCCATAGAGGATCTTATCCTTACAAACTACAATATGTGACCTCAGACTAGGTAATGGGATAGTGGGGAAATAATGGGATGAAAGTTTTGTGTACAAAAAGAAGCTTATAAAGTGGAAAAAACAAATTAAAGGTGTAGAAACTCTTTAAGGAACGGTCACTATAGGGCGGTGTCGGTTTCTGCTTACTTACTGCGGGTGGTGACTAAGCCGATTATGTCATCGCAGCTCATTTGGAAATAATGGATAACTTCAGGCTTTGTTTCCCAGGATTCCCCTTTTCGAGTTCCTACGGAGTGCACAGCTTGTTTGCAGCTTCATATTTTTGGCTGCCCTCTGTTCGATAAAGGGGACGGACGCTCTGTGTGGTCTGGTCCTCAAGTCGGACTTTACGCATCTACGTATGCGTCGATGCGACACATGCTGAAATTTGCGTCTTGTCGGTTAAAATACGGCGCGTTCCAGCTACTCCAGCAACACGCCTTTGTTATGGTCAGTTGGTGTCGCAGTTACGCAACTTACATTTTTGGAGGATGACCACAACTGCTGGCTGCATTAAATTGTTATCCATTTATAGACACAGGGCCCTGACTGCCGACTTATGTGGAGCACGATTAGAATGGCAGGTCGTGTGTGTTGCAAGTCAGGCTGTTCGAAGGCATAACTCCATCTCTAGGTTTTCATATTTGAATGATTAAATCCACACTTTGGCAGTCGCAGGCGCCTGTCTGCAATAAAACAAAGAGTCGCATCAACATCGTTTCTGTTTTCTACAAAGGATGTTTTCCAGCGTGTCCGGTGTTGCCATGGTGTCATTGTGTCTGGGTGTTACGCCGAGATCAAATATCAGTTTGAAATGGTAAGAAATATTTTTGCAAATACCATGCAGTTGTGTGGGTTGACGATGCAAGGAAACAGGAAATGAAGCTGCTACTCCCATTCGCAAATAGCGCCGGGAAATACGAGTGGTGTGTAGTTCTCCTGACGGTGTCAACCTTGTCTAAACAGAGACTTACATGTGTATATTAAAAGCTAGAATGCGTACAACAAGTCGCTGAAGTGACAGCAATGACATAGTTAGTTGTAACGAATCAAAGTCTTGGCGTCAACATTGTACGAATCAATTGGGTTACATTCTTTTGGGTTAGGTTACGTTGGGTACATCCGATGGGGTTACATTACATGACGTGGTATGTATTTTAAACATGTACATCCGATTGGAAGTGACTATTTTCCGGGGTATTTCTGATATTTTTTTGTAGATCCCAATGCAAGTTATGACTTGCAAGAGTGAAATCACACAAAAATGGGAAATTCACTATCCTCGCATTTGAATTTTGTATCCGTGCAAATCCTTGAATCTTCATGCACTTGTGTCAGTAGTATGATTTTAAAACTATTCATTATTTAAAGGAGTGTCGGAAGTACCTTTTTTTGACAACAATACTATAGATATAGAATTAAGATATCTGTATATACAGAATAGTGGCGTACAACAATTGCTTGTGCTTACATTCATCGACCTCATTATTTGGAAGAAACATCTAAAAACACTTAAAAATGTGGTATATTTTCTAGCGAGCCACAAGAGTCACAAGTCATCGTAATATCCTTTTGATCCCGAGCCGGCTGCTAGGGAAATGACAAATGACACCCAGACTTCACACTTCCAGCCGAGCTGTTGGCTGGGACAATAATGACAGGCAGAGTCAAACATTATCTTGTGCCTCTTTGCCCCCCAATGCTACTGGGAACAAGTCACTTTGCTGAGACAGACACTGTCCCCCCCCAGTCTAGCATATGTGCGCCTCTTTCGCTGATACAACGGCTTTGAGCACTACATGGAATGCAGTCCGTATAAGCAGATTTCAGCATCTCCAGACAGCCTTTGCGGCTTGTTTGGAACCCTAGGAGGCACCTGGCTCGCCTTTAATGGCGGCAGCTCGGCTGAGGTGACCGCACGGCCTTCTTCATTTACTTGTTTATCTGCATGATGCCATTGTGTTGCCTTTCAGAGGTAATTATCCTGTCCTCCTCTGTCCAAACATAATTGGTTGTTTGAGCGTGATTAATGACACGGAGCCACAAAGTTAAAGCAAACCGTTTTGATGTTGCAAAGAACAAGGATGTGGCAGGACACCCCGAGCAATTTTGACATATTCAAGACCAGGAATGGCTCACAGATGCACAATAAAGGCATTGTTTGATCACTGGCAGTAGTTCTCGAAGCAGCACCTGCACCCTGTCTCCAAAGTTTTCCGGAGGTACAGTGTTGACTAAAAGCTATACCTGACAAGGGGGTCTGGTCACACAAAATCGGAGCAAGGGCTTGCTCATCACACATTTAGAAGCCAGAGAATATCCCAGATTTTGGTATCAGACCGACAAAACCTGCATCAGGGTCAAGCATTGCCAGAGGCTTTTTTTGTCTTTCCAAATGCCCATCATGCATTCCTCTACTCATTGAGAGAGGTCATCACATAGTCCGTAGATACTTGCGAGGTTGAGAATTATTGTGAAGGTGTCACAGGAGTCCCTTTGCTTGTCTAACACAGCTGTCACTATAAACGACTCCGAGTATTTCATTTAGGTGTAACTGGACCCCAGCTGGCTGGCACGCCTAAATAAAAATGGAGCACCTGAAGTGGCAGCTTGTGCTTGTAAGACCACGGAGAGGCTAGAACGGAGAAAGACGTATCTAGTGACGCCCACAGGACATAAACTAGGCCTTTATTCCCTCTGCACCTTAGAATGTTGTGCTCAGATTAGGCTCCTGATGTGTTTGTACCTGTTCATATTTGTCTAAATTGGTCTAACTTTGTCCAAAATCTTGAAAATAATTTGTCAACAGAAAGTATTTCCACCTGATTCACCCCTTCTCTATCAACATTGTTGGCAATAATCAGGTTCTTCTGGCTGATGAGCTGACAGTGTCCACTCAGACACTTAGTGGCGACAGGTTACGAGGGTGAACGGGACTTTTGGTGTGTATATATTCATTCAGGACTTTGAAGAGCACTTCCAAATCACACTGCATTTAGTCTTTATTGTTATCTAGTGACACTAAATGCTACATGCATGGTCGAATTTGCTTGTTTCCCCTCCAATATTGCTACCAAGCACCCAGAGCTGATGTTGTTCCGTTCATGATCAACACATTGTGTGGGAGCACCCCTGATATTGGTTTACCTCTGATTGTGGCAATTTGTTTTCTTTCTATTAGACAAAAGCACAGCAATTGTCTTGGATTTAATATATTTGATGCTTAACTTTAAGACTGACCTGTATGATGTCTTTAAGAATGTGTAAGGGACGCAATGCCAGAACATAATGTTTCTTCAAACGATCGGCGCCACCCTCAACCAGAGAAGAGGAGCTCAGCATTGAACTTTGAGCGCCAGACTTTGATTGGACTCATTACCCGTCTCCTCTCTTCACTCTGCGCAAGTGGTTCGACTCCCGTAGTCGGCAGCAGTATATGGTAATGCCTGCCTGTCTGTTCGACACACGTCTGATTAGCCGCATCAGGTGTAGTCAGGCCAATCAGGAGGTGGTGAGGCATCAGCTATTGATCGGTCCCTCCTCCAGTAGCACGTATTGCACGCCCAGCTGTTCGTGGAAAGACGGAATCTCTCTTTGAATCAGCTCTCAACATTTCATGCATATCATCTCAGCATATCAACATTTCGACCCCTTTTTTTTCTTGGTTGTCTTTGAAGGAAGTTCCATTGTTGGTTGCACTATGTCTGATGTTAGTCTGTAAAGACTCTTGAAAATAAAAGACATGAAGATTTTGTTCTTACAGCTCACGTATTCGAAATGAGTGATGATTTCAGAATGGTCACCTTCACGTTTGCTGAGCTTAATGGGGATTGTCTGTTGTTGAGTTCATTAAACCCTTAAAAAAACCTCTTCTTTGATAGCACCTGTTGGTAGGAGACAATTTCCACAGCCCTGCTCTGGAAGTGGCTTTGTGTCAGTGTTTCCTGTAATAGTGAAATCCCAGTTGTATCACTATGAGGCGCAGGTACCAGCTTCTACGTAATATCTGTCCCAAATTAGGCTGTCTATTGCTCTGAAATGTCCCACCGAATGCCTCACATGCTTACCTTACAGTTTTTTTTAAGCAGTTGCAAGTGTTAGCACAAAGTGTGACTTAATGGGGTATTTGTGCTAAATGCCAGGAAAAGACTGTGCACGGTGCAATAACAGTTGTGGCTGGCAACCTGTTAGAGTGTGATGCGGTACAAATTTCTGCACTTTCGTTTCTGATGTACCAAATGCAGTAGAACAGTGGAAATGATCCTCATCAGAAAGATGTATGTTCAAATACAATAACAATGGAGGTACGTGCAGTAGATTGCTTACCAACAGCAGCATTCCTAGCTGCATCTGCAATGTTTGAGTCTGATTTATTCTGAACACATTATAGCAGTTAGCGCCAAGATGTTTTGACTGACTGATTCAAGCAAAGTTTGCAGATAGGGAAGAGACAGAGAGGTGAGAAACTTACATTCACGCGATTCAACATTCAAAGAGGTGGCCTGAGGTTCTCCAGTCTTTCAAGGAAAGCCAAAGGTTGAGCTGCAAACTCACCGCTGTGCTCAGATACTTGTCTTGCTTGACGTCATTGAGGGGACAGTGTAACTGCAAGCCAGCAGAAACTCATTACAAATCTGGTTGCTTTCTTCAGGTGCAAACTGAGGAAAGGCCAAAGCAGATGTAAGCAGTTTATGAGAGCATTGCTGGCATATCAATGTACAGTCCTTTCATAAACTGTACTTTAAAGACCCTTACATGATGGGGCATTTGAGGGAAATACTTGAATTTGATGAATCTGTGTCTGAAAGCCAAAGTGTTTTCTATGGCATAAAGGCCTCAACGATGCCATCAACATTCAATGTCCTTTACATTCATTGTACTTAAATTGCTCCAAATAGCAGCTTCAAGTTGTTGATGTTTGCATACATTGTTGGGCAATCTGATGCACAGAACAGTGGTTAGCATCCTGGATTATTTGCCAGTTTTGATCAGTTGCTTCTAAAGTAAGTATTCGTTTGAACAAAAAGATATTGTAATGATACTTTTGATTTATATCACATGATAAATACAAGGAAGCACTTGTTTCCTGTAACATGACATGTGTTAATGCAAAGACATCTAGTGCATCGAAGGTGAATGATTTCTACCCCTGTATGCTATGCTGCCACTTTGTTTTGTGAGTGCCAGGTGCAGTAACATTTCAGACAGCTTTGCCAACTGTGCCTGACTTGTGCCAAATTTTTGGTCGGTCTAAATTTCCCTTAAGTTTCCATTTGAATCATTGTATTGTTTTCCATTTGAATCTAGAAATGTACTCGTCTCTCACTGCTGTAGAGAGTGTTAAATAGGTTGAACATGTGGATGGACCGCATGTCCAACACTTTCATTCAAAGCACTTTCTAGCATGTTAACAAGTATGTGATATGTAAAGGTCAGGTCATGTCTGAGAGGTCTTAACAGGACTGGGAGAAATTATTCCCAGAAAGAGGAGAGAGAAACCTCAAGGAAGGCCTCATTTGCTTCTGCATTCTCTCCCGAGATTGCTTCGCGTTTTGGGGAGGTGTGGTGCAGTAGCCAACTGTAACAATGAAGAGACATTTTGTCATGGTTTCTTGATAAAAAACTCCCATCCATCCTCAAGGAATCCACAGAACTGTACAAAACTTAGCTTACAGGGCAGTCAAGGTCATTTGAGCTTGGCCAGCTAAATATTTCTGCTTGTGTGAAACTCAACTCATATTTTGCCATGTTGCCAGTATTCAACTGAATCTCACTTCAAAACACCCCCAAGAGTGGGCAAAAAGTTTTGTCAAAAGCATGAAAACGTCTTTTATGTAAAATACAATCCGTGGAATGGAGGTCTGCACAAAAGGAAGAGAGCTTCAAAATTCTTGCGGGCTAGTAAAAAGGACTTCAGCTTGGCCTCTTCACCATGGCAACAGAATGGCAGTTGGGTCATCAATGTGGGTGTAAAAAGAAGCTTAGGAGAGGAACAAGTGTGTATTTAGTCTATTAGAGTCGCAAAACAAGTACAGGCTCAGTACCAGAGCGATGAAAGAGTTACATCATTCACGAGGAATCCTTCCCCCCCCCGTGGCTTGCAAACCAAGCATGGCTCTTCTTTTCAGCTGTTTCTGTGATGATTGTGTAAATGCGGGAGGCAAGCGATTGCTTAGAGATCGGGATTCTTTTTGAAATGTCAAGGAACATTTTCGATTGCTTGGACAGCCTGGGGTATGTTTTATTCCTGCCCGTTGACCCTCGGCGATCACATTTGTCTCACTGAGTTCGATTGTATCAAGAGAGACTCGATCACCTCTGCTGTTGGCTTCTCTTTTGTCAACGCAGGAACGACAGAGCGAGTTTGCCTGATTCAGGGTACAGTCGAAGCGCTGAACGGCGTCCACAACTTCATCGCCGAGAAAGTTCGTGAGATGCCCCAGAGTGCCCAGAAACCCGAGCCAGTCAGCATACTGCAACCTCAGACCACCGTTAACCCTGACCGCGTCAAACAGGTGAGTTACAGCATTGTCAACAGGCTCTCGATTTCAGCCTTAATGCATAGCAACCCTCCTCGTGCCAGGAAGGCGGTAAAGCAGCTGTATACAATGTGTGCTAATTGCTGACAGAAGTGAACGCTGCCAAAGGTCACAAGGTCGAGTAGCTGCTGTATGGGAAGAACAAGCCTTCTCACAGGACCCCTTGTTTATGAGTCGCCAAGCTAACATGACCCTCAGCCTGGTTGGGACAGGAAAATGTGAGGTATATGTGGTTATTTTTACCAACACTCTTTCATAGCTAGACAGAGCCGTGTGGCAGCTGCAGCCTAAACCCCTGGGATTAACAAATCGCTGAGTAAAGTGGGTGCTGGTGTAGCTCTCTGACTCAGAGAGTAAGAGCGTCCGTTGATCGATTTATAATGTTCCATGTTTGCCCCATTATGCATGTGTGATAGCTATTCAAAATCACCCTATTTTTTTCCTCCACAGGCTAAATTGATAGTTCCCAACAGCACAGCTGGGTTGATCATCGGAAAGGGCGGAGCTACCGTGAAAGCAGTGATGGAACAGTCCGGCGCTTGGGTTCAGCTCTCTCAGAAACCGGAGGGCATCAACCTTCAGGAACGAGTGGTTACCATCAGTGGTGAGCCAGAACAGAACCGCAAGGCCGTGGAGATCATAGTGCAGAAGATCCAGGAGGATCCCCAGAGCAGCAGCTGCCTCAACATAAGCTATTCCAATGTTTCGGGTCCAGTGGCCAACTCCAACCCCACCGGCTCCCCTTACGCTAACACAGCCGAGGTCCTGCCCAACGCAGCTGCAGCAGCTGCCACTGCCTCCAGTCTTCTGGGTCAGGCAGGGTTGACAGGAATGGGCGCCTTCCCTGCTGCCATGTCCAGCTTCTCTGGCAACGATCTCCTGGCCATCACCTCAGCTCTCAACACACTGGCCAGTTACGGCTACAACACTAATACCTTAGGCCTGGGTCTCAACCCCGCAGCTGCCTCGGGAGTCCTAGCTGCCGTAGCAGCCAGTGCTAACCCAGCTGCTGCCGCCGCGGCAAACCTGCTGGCCTCCTATGCTAGTGATGCCTCAAGCAGTGCAGGCCACCCTGCTACAGGTCTTGGTGGGTTCTCCTTGGGTTCTCTAGCTGCTGCCACAGGGGCTTCCAATGGTTACCTTAATGCTTCATCCCCACTGATGGCCTCCTCCCTACTGGCAACAGAAAAGTTGGCAGACGGGGCCAAGGACGTGGTAGAGATAGCTGTGCCCGAGAATTTGGTGGGTGCCATTTTGGGTAAAGGAGGGAAAACGCTGGTAGAGTACCAGGAGCTAACTGGAGCCCGCATTCAGATCTCCAAAAAGGGAGAGTTTATCCCTGGTACTCGGAACCGTAAAGTTACCATAACAGGGTCGCCCGCCGCTACACAAGCAGCGCAGTATCTGATCAGCCAGCGGATCACGTACGAGCAGGGCGTGCGCGCTACCAACCCGCAGAAGGTGGGCTAACGGGGAAAATGAAGAGGAATGAAAGGATGAAGACAGAGATTGAAAGGAATCGAGAGGGTCAAAGCGAATAGGAAAAACGAAAATGTCCAAATATCTGCTCAATATTTCAATATCTAATGAGAGAATCACAAAGGAGGAGGCGGGGGAGACAACCAAGATATGAGTGTGTGCTATGTGAATGTGTTTTTAGGACTGATGTCCTGATGTTTTTTAAAAAGGTTTGTGTCGAGTCCTTTTGACGATGGTGATCAGAGTAAGCTGAACTGGTCCACTGCCAAGCTGCAGATTCAAGGGTGAGGCTGCAAGTCTTTGCCCTCCTCCAAAACCTCATAGCTGTTTGAGTTTTTCTTTCCTTTTATTTTTCTTGTTTCTGTTTTGTTGATTTGGAGTTCAATTTCAGTTGCAAACCTCGGCTCCCGGAGAGTTGAGGGCATCGGTTGAAGTTCCAGTCACCTAGTATAGCTGTTTCACATACCTCTGCTCTTTGTGTGCAGCGCGGGCAGCGTTGTTACCACGGGAGAGGTTTTATGATACACACCTGAGGTCATCTCAGATGGGGGAAGTAGTCTGAATTTAAGTTCTTTAAAGGAGTCGTGTCTTTGTAGACACGCGTTCAACTCTGGCTCATACCACAATTGAATTTTCTAAATTAGGGTATTTTGTATTGTCATCCATTATTTATTGACATGGTCTCATTCAAACACAGATAGATTATTCAAACCTGTGAATACAGGTTGATCTGAATGTAAAAACAAGTTTAGCTTATTGCTATTTTTTATTTACAGGGATCAAATATTGTGTTGCAGTGAAAGAAATGTATAACTCAAACCCAGTCTGAACTTTACAGTGACTGTGTGCAAGTATAGTTCAGGGGTTGAATAATCAATGTGAGAGGACAGAGGAGACACAGGAATGTACAAATATATTTTACATGAACACAGATAGTTAACGCTCCCACAAACGCACAAACAAAAACATATTTGCATATTCAGTCGCAATGACAAACACAGAAAAACAAAACTCTTGAACCCTGACGCGGTGCTATAGAATTAGATCACCATGCACACCAAATTGAAAATCTCTCGGGCAACTACTTTCTTAACTTGATGTGAAAGTGCTGACAAGTCACCCAGGCATTAGTAGCCCAACGAATCTGCCCCAGCCCCTCGCCAAATGAAAAAAGGATTGGTTTCAGTATTTAGTATTTCCACGATGAAAGCAATCTAGTCGTCCTCCAATTGGGTATCTCCGTCCTTACCTTGGATGCAAGATATGTCTTTTTATAGATATTGGAAATTGTCTATACTTCACCCGGCAGTATATATCTTCTGTAACATTACTCTCAAGAACGAACTCTAACCTCAGAGTACCTTCCGTCTGAAGTCTAACCAGTACAGTGTGCTAGGGAACCAACAATTCCAAACACGTTTTCATGAGAGAAGCTGTATGAACCAATATCTGTGAACAAAGAAACTATTGCCTTTACATAAAGGGGTACCAAATAGTCGCGAGACACATGATAATAAGAGGGAAGTGGTAGAGTGACACTTGAAAGAACATTTGGAGTCTTTTGCGCAAATCGTCCCTTTTAATTTGCATTAAGACAAAAAGCGATCCTGCAGTCCATCCAGCCAGCCTGTTATCGTCCCCAGAAACATGTTGGCGCTCAACGCTGGGGCGGAGCACGTAATAAAACATTGTGAAATTGTTTCAGCATCGTTGTCTTTAATGGGTAGTTGTTTGGCTAATGCGGAGAAGATATTTATTTAAAGCATTTCCAAACACGCAAAGATTACCTTGGCTTCCTTCCGTGCTGCTATCCATGGTTTTCACCCTGAGTACACTGGGTCTCTGAAGACTGCACTGTGAGACATTAAAAAACACAAACGCAAAACGTGTCTGTCCCTGGCGGGATGTGAGTATTCTAAATGTGCACATCTTTGTGACATGATCAAGACCTGCAGAATGCATTTCTCTAAGAGAGCATTTGTACCGCAGCATCTTGTAACGTTTCTGTTTACCGGTACCAATGCACTACAGAAAGCTGCTCGACGCGACGTCAATTATTGAACATCTCCAATCAGCAAGCGACATTAAAACCAAATTAGCCCCACCGCGTTTTCCTGCACTGTATTCTATAGTCCTATTGCGTCCACTTCCCTACTCGAAAAGCATCTTTCAATTGTCCCCATCAACCCCAAGCTCTATGATCAGCTTTCTAATACACAGCTGTGAGGGTTGGTGCTGAGTTAGTGTCTAAGATAATCAGAACCACTCCCGTGTTTTGACAATTTAACAAACAGCCTTTTCTCTTTTCATTTCATGATTCACGTTTGAGAATTTCATGGAAATTTTTAAAGCCTTTGAAACAAGTATGCGTCTGAACATTATACGTCAGGAGATTGCAGTTGAGCCTTCCTTCCCTCTCCCCAACTGAAATCTCCTCCTTTCGTCGTGTGTCTGGAGGGCTTCAGAGTCATCCACAAGTCCAATCTGGCCACTAGTGATTCCACGCGGTACCGATACCTTTTACTGCCCGAGAGTTTAGCATAGAGGAAGATACAAGCACAAATCAAAGGGATGTCTATCAATGCAACTGGACTGCTTGGCTGCATAGAGTTCTCCTTCAAAGCTCGCCAATCAATACATTGTGCCAAATACTGTTTCTCTCTACCCCTCATTAACTTTCCTCTTTCTCTCAACATTTGATTCCCCCTGCACGCGCTGTTTCTCACCCCTCTCGGACTCCTCCTGTCTACCCATCCCTGTCTGTGGTTCTTCCGACACTGTGCTCTCCCCCTCTCTCTCCTTCCTCCTGTCTCGTCTTCTCATGAGCGGTGTGTTGGGCATGCTGCTGGCGGGAGTTATGCACTATAGGTCATAAGGGTATATAAATATTTTGCCAGGCCGAAGAGTTCACAAGGCTAAAATGCACAGAAAACACCTGCCTCCGAAACTGTGACACCCATGAGACCGACCAGCAACATTAGCTCAAAGTATCAAATTCACTCTATAAGAAGAACAAGTAGGACTTAGAAAGGTTTATACCATGAACTATGGCCTTTTTAGGTGGGAGATGGAGGGGTTTTTATTTCAAAAGAAGGCTAATCCTGGTTGAAGGAATATTCACGTGTCGGCTGAACAAACTGAGCTTAGACATCGGTTTCTAAACAAAGCATACAGTAGTAACGACAGAATGGGTAAGACAGAAAGACAGAAGCGGGAAGTTGTTTGTGACCTCAAGCTGAAACAATGACATCCTTTATGCATATCCTCTTATCTGAAAATGACTAGACTTCATTTCTGTGGAATACAATATGTCATGTCATATGATCTATATGTACTTTATTGTAGCTATTCTAGTTTGTAGTCCAAATGCAGTCCAGCGTTGTCAATACAATGTGAACTATGTTATATTTGTGTGGATGATGAGAGTGCCAACTAAGCCTGATTAAGATTAGCTTCGCAGTTTGTTTGTGCATTATGATGACTCATCATCAGCCGGTGGTGTCCATATTTCTGTCATTGATGATTTAGTTTGACAGTAAGAAAATGTAAAGAATATTGGAAGCAATATAGTAGCATGTTGTCCTGTTTTGTGTTTTATGTCTGTTGTATGAACCTTTGAAATTACTAAGATTTTGAATGAATAGGTTTACATGTACTTTTTGTAAGTTATGAAAATGCTGCTATTTGATAAGTAAACTATACAAAATATTTTAGTTGAAAAGATGTCTGGTCTGTTGATTAGAAATATGCTCCGAAAGACTGGAGCATAAAATGAGGTGTATAGAATGCTATACAGTATTGGTAAGATAGTAAAAGTAATAATAGACTCCATAGTACAACCTGTGCCAAACTAGACCTCCGCAGCTTCTGAAATTGTAGATGTGCGATCCAATGTTAGATATCAATAACTTGTTTAGAAGTGCTGATCAAGTGCCAATCGAACATTGTCTTTTAAGTTAAGAAAAGATAATCAAATACATTACTTAAGAAAACAAAGGACAAAGAACTTTTTGTGCATTGTTTGATCCCATAGGTACATAGAGTAAGAGTTGAAGATTGTGATTTTTATGGATCCATGTTGTTTTACACTCCATGCATCCCTTGTGTGTTTGTTTGACCTGTGGCTTAAGTACTGCTGTTTTCTCACAAATGTCTCTATAGGCCAGCATGGACTAAGCATAACATGTTATAAGCATTCATAACATAGCCATTAACAATCAAAATGTGTTTGTGGAGTTAGGTGTTATCTTTTTGCACGTCTTCTATTGCATGGTATCAAAGTGAATTATGGAGGAAAAAAAAAACAAAAATTCGCGAGATGTCTCGCAACATTCAAAGGCATAACGCTGCATGCAGTCAATTGTAAAGCACTTAAGTTTACTCGCCTCATGTTTGGAAAAAAAAAAAGAAAAGTCGTTTTTTTGTTGTAAGTTGGGGAGGGAGCTCATTATTGTCATGTTGGCCCGAACAAAAAAAAAACAAACAAAAAAAACCCAAACAAAGAACACATGCACACATCTCAGATCAAAATGTCATCCATCAAACAAGTTCATCTCTCTTTACATCATCAGAGAAAATGCTTTGATTTTTTAGGTACAGTGAGGAGTATTAGAAATGTGAAACAAGCAAACGTGAAAATGTTACTCAGTGCATTGGCTCCTTGTGTTTCAGGATATCAGGCATCACTCCAATTCTTTCATATCTCAGCTTGAAAGCCCAGATCTAATCTATGAATGTACACCATCTACTCTTTTTTCTGTCAAATGTTATGTCTTTATTGTAAATTCAGGGCAGGAATGTCAACTCCATGTAGTTAATATCTATGACAATAACAGATTTCAGCTATAGTCAGGTAGGCCACACACGGCCAAAGTCATAAACCAGATGTTTTAACACAACTTCCGATTCGCTGTCAACATTATCGTGTTTGTTTGGTGTTGCATAAATGCACTTTACTGATCTGTGGTTCATGTCTTTTTACAGATAACATCTCTTACTAATGGGTGTGAAATGGAACAAACTATGTTGGCTTTGTCCAGTCTTTTGATGTTGCTCCAACATGTTTGTATTTGTTTTTTAAACTATAATTCTTATTGTTTTTGTTTTGTTTTGTTTTTTTCAATTCCCTGACGCTTTTGGTCTCATGAATGAAGGAAAGGGCTGGAGTCTCAGACATATTTGAAAAGTAGCACCTGTTTCCTCACATTCCCTTCAGCAGAGGTGTGTGTCAATCACTCCGTGCTTTGTTGTGAAAACCTTTGCATCCCATAATAGGAATGACAAAAATTTCAAATAGTTTGTTATTTGTCCAGCAAATCAGGATTTAAGCACTGGGGCTCGAGTTATGAAGGGATGCAAGCTCAAGGTCTCAGACCTCAAGTGCGACTGGCACCAGCAAAAAGAAGATGATTTACATTTACTGCACAGAGGAAACCGATTAGACTTCGAGTGGCAACGGCCTTGCGAATGATTTGTCTGTAGTTATTTTCGTGCCACGAAGCTTGCTGGTTGTTTCTATCGCTTCACGACAAAATTCACATCATAGATATCTGCCAAATTTATTACACTATCATTCCAAAGGTTTGCTCCTTTGTCTCCACACCAAATGTATTCTGGATGTCCAACTGCCCCTTGCGCAGCCCTTTCACGAAAAAGGCTTGGACTGGTTAAAACAGGCTGAGACTGCTTGCTCATCTCCGAAAACCTCTTCTACCTAAGTCTCACTTAAACAGCCTCCATGATATCACAACCTGTGTTTCATACTTTAAGTATCTGCTACTGTATCCACCCTTTAAACGGCTTCAGGTACTCTGAGCCCTTTCGTCTGAGAAAATCCTGGTCTCTTGCCAACCAGACATGAGGCCATCTTTGTCTTTGACCCTCTGAACCTCCCATGAACTTAGTTGACCATGTCCATTGCCAAGAACTCACTCATGTGTTGGATATTTTTTACTGTCAGAACTCTGCGAGACTTTATGTTTGTTTGTTTGTTTGTTTGTCTCCTGGTGATCTGGACAAACAGTGCAGGGTTGAAAGCTTGCCTAGGTGTGAACTGAAGAGAGCATGCCGGTACCTTGCAAACATTGTCATGTCGGTGTAAGTACGTACTCTTCTGCAGTTTGGTTTGAACTTTGGTTAATCTCTGTTTATTTCCATCTCAGAAACAAAAATGGACTGACAGCATAAGATCCAATATTCTAACCTGAGAAAAGTGATGTTTTGTCGATTGGGAACGTTTCTCTTTGACGGTAGTGACAGTGCTCCTGTCTTTCATTTGTGAAAGTCCAGTGTCAACCTTTCAAAGGGCTTTCTAGGGTTAGATTTATATGTCTTTTAAAAACAAAAATGTCTTCGGAATACGTTAAAAATGTGAGGAAAATGCCTGCTTGTGCCATTTCACTAAAGAATGTGAAAAAGCTTTTTATGGCAAATATTTGTCAGCAAGAGTGCCAAATAATTCCATACTGAGCCAAACGGCAGCCAGCCTGCGACATTAAATGTTAGATCACTGGAATGGTTCCCACCACCACCGCCCCGCCCATCCAAAACATCACCACAATTGTATGGCGTCACCAGTATTGTTATGCTGCCAGTCTGTTTTCTGCTTTTTGTCAGAGAAACATCTCAAAGCAGTATATTTTCTAAATGAAACACTGTTGGTCAAATGACAACAGCTACTATGAGGAGGGAATGAGAGAATTTTACAAGTGTCATTTCAGTTTTTCTTTTTAGTTTATTTGAACATTATTCATCAATAGATTTAAGGGTAATGACTATTTAATGTAACTGTAGTACTGTGTTTGTAAAAGAAATTCAGTGAGTTGTGTTTTATGACTCGTGGAATACCAGTGAAGTCAGCATTTCAGTGTTAATAATTGAATTGTTTTTTAAAGATTATTTTTGCGACGGCAACAAAGAGTCATTATAAATGTTCATTTTAACATCACCTGCCTTCTGCTCTTTTTATTCGGCGCCTCCGCTCCTTCGTGTTTGAATGATGGATCAAGCTGTTACTATAACTGCAGCCTACACGTTGTTTAGAAAATCCACAACTAGATCGGCTCCAGAATGCTTCAAAATCTGTTTTGAATCTGGCTACACAAATGGATATGAGGAGTAAAATGCACACGGCACAGTTTTGAAATATTCATGTGGTGAAAGGCATTGCAGGCGATTTGGTTTGCCTAGATTTTGATCGTTGGTTTTATTTAGAGAGAGCAGGATGTTGCATAAGATAAACCACACATTGGTACAAGTTGAACATATGCGGTGTGTATTTACAATCAAATGCGCCAAATGTGCCTCTTTCCCCCATTTTTTACAGTGAATTATGGAGGTCCACTTGTATAAAATACTGACATGAGAGAAGAAACGTGCCTTCGAAGATTAACTTAAAATCAATATTTTTATGAGGTCCTCACTTCTGTAACATGGCTACATCAACAGTTAACACCTTTGAATTCACATGTCTACATGAAATGCTGAGAAATGAGGGATAGCAGAAGAAGATGGCATCAGTATTTTGCATTCTTTCCAACTAAAGCCTGGCACGCACAGTCAGTCCGTCAGGTCAGGAGAGAAATCTCCATCCAGAGAGAGGAGGAGGAGATAATTAAAGACATGGTAGCAGCTACAACAACACTGACTTAGTCATTCAGTGTTGCAGAAAAAGCAATCAAACCTATGTTTTTCCATGCCAATGCTTAAAACAATACAACAAACCAGATTACAGGATTTAGGTCAGTCTTGATTCATCCATAAACACATTGACATCGAAAAATAATTACCCTGGACACACTAGATTCCCAGTTTATGAAATTGTCAAAAGTTAAGCATCGAAGAAATCTGACTGATCATTCAAATTACGATTTTGTGTTCCGTGGCGGTGGGTTTCAGGTGGCCTAATATTTGTGTTTTATCTGAAAATGAATTTGCTCCCAAAAATCATACTCTCATTAAGATGGATAAAACTCTTGGCAAACATTTAGCCAGAGTGATCATGTTCTTTTCAGGTTAAAAACTCATTTTGGCAGGACGACCTTAGTATTTAAGACCGTTGACTAGCTGATTAAAGGAGTTATTTGTATTCATAAAGAAGATGAAGACACTGAATTTAATTTGAGGATTTTTTTTTTGCGATGGTCAGGGATCGCTCGTCATGCTTGACTGATGCTATTTAATGAACGCAACCATGAGCACTGTATATAAATCATGTCTGCATGGGTCGCAGACAAGAACGAAACATACAAAGATACCAATCTGACATACTACAATGTATTTGCTATTACACTATTACTCCTCCATCTCAGCTATAATCTTGTTTATTATCCTGTGACAAATCGTTACGTATTCTCCTGAAATAGTAAAGGTAACATTGTGCAAACATAAATACAGATATTAAGAATCATGCTTACTATTGCTATCAGACAATTTCTGTTAGTCATTTTGATTAAGATATCTCACAGTAAGCAACTGAATTCCCTCCTTTATACTTTTGGAATCTTCCGAAAGGGACACACCGCAGCAGATGGGTGTGCTGCGTGAAAAGCCTGCATACAAATCGGAATGACTAACGAATGCACAAACATGGCCTGATAATTAAGACTGTAACAGCATGAGTAAGTTGCTGGAAATAGTTACTCGCACTGAGGTCAGTGGTATTTGGGGCATTACATGTTGTCAGGTTGAATTCATGAACTTCTTCATTTAATCCCTGCAGTTCATCCCCCTAATGCCTCGCCAGCATGAAAATACTTGAGATGTTTTAAGGACCCGCCGTGCAATTTTTAGGGTATCTATGACAACCAGCAGCATGGTCTGTTATGGTCTCTTATTTTACAAACGACTAATAGAACATGAGGCGCAGTAGTGACGGGAGCACAAATACACTTTCTGTGATCAATATTACAGTTAAACAATAGCCCTAATTTCATCCTCCGCCACGGCTCACTCTATTGTTGCTGATGCACTTCAGCACGGAGGCATCGTCTTGAATTTGAGAGGAGGAGGAGGAAGACAATCTCACGCTTGTCCACTGTGCAGTGAATGAATGAACTCATCCATCAAAAAAATCTCCTGTACGTTTCTTCAACCCATCTGATCTGATTTCCACCTTGAATCGAGTTGTAAAAACCCTGCAGCAACACAAATTTAAAGCACATTGGATTCCTGCTGTGGGAGCAGGTAGCAATGGGCTTGAATGATAAAATTGCGTTGTCAAGGTAACTGGTTGTTCTGAAGACTGCGAATATGTCGCACTGGGGATGCTCCTATACAATATGTCAACCCCGCAGCCTTGGTAACTGAATTACTCCAGTGCAGAGATTTATTCCAACAGAGATGCGCAGGTAGCTGCAAATATATTTTGTTATGTATTCACGACCGAAATAACTGTAATAATATCAGTATTAAGACGGTACTTATAGCACAACCCATTTTCAAAGACAGGAGCAAACCCTGGCTGTCTTGAACTCTAAATTTGTGCCTTTGTTTCTTTGAAATGATGAATGGTGAAAAGGGGGAGACAGCAAGAGAATGGAGAGACTCTGAGGCACCCTTTAACATGGCTCCTGATGTAACCATGGATACCTCTATTTCATGGATGGAGTCATTTTAGCTGGAGAGGGATCTGATGGATACATATCATTGTGTCTGCACAGCACACCAGACACCATATTGCACCTTCTGTGTGAGTTTAATGTCCAAATGAATGGATTATAAAGTTTCACAGCAAAAATGAATGCTAAATAAGACCAATATTGACAAGTATACAGTGTAAATTGTCAAATAATAGTATAAAGTATTTATTGTATCTCCCATTTGCAGACTTAAAAGCATGTCAGAGATGCAAAATATGCTTTTAAGTGTGTATAAAATTTGCAGTTAAATGATCTTGGGAAGGCCGCATTAAAAAATCCAGGCAATACTTTCCCTGGTAATCATGCCCATAAATAACACATTTTGAGAGCAGGAGTGGCTCTGCATGAATCCAACTGTCACACACAACGTCCAAGGTGCTTACAAATCACACTCAAGTGATTTCCCCCAGATAATTCAAATATTTTCCATTCAGAGCCAGAATCTTTGTGAGGATGGAACACTTCTCCGTCGCAGACACATTATGCTGCATATTTAGTGTTGAGGAAGCAGTTGTCTGCACAGTCCAGCAAACCATTATCTGACCAGTCACATGGGATTAAAAGCAGAGTTACTGTAGCTGTGATAAATCCGTAGAAAAAGACTGAAAACCTAAGCCAGTCACTTTGAAATGCCATGATAAGAATGCAAACTGTCCAAGTCTTGGAGCAGCAGAATTCACACACCCATAAATCCTCATTTGTTGCCTGCTATTGTGCACAGTGCGATATTTTCCTATGGAAAATCAATGACAATGAACAATGACAGATGCTGCTGGGCAGAGCTAAACATTTAGGCGGTTTAGAAGGGCAGCATATGTGTTGTCAATATATCCAGAAGGTTTGAGTGTGACTGTTGCCTTTTGGGGATGAGACTTGTGGGAATCGATTCATTCCTAAAAATGGCTGTAATCCATCAAGTCTGTCATTTGGAAATGTCAATTTTAGGTGCCAGCCTCTATCACATTGTGTCTTTTGTCTCAATATTTGCCAGCATCTAACACGGCAGGGCTGTATCGATGCGTGGCACTGCAGCTGAGGTTTTAACTCGAGCAAATGAGGAAAAAGTGGCCTTAATCCTGTTTGAGTGTTCATGTTTGATTGATGCAAACTACGAAATGTCTGCATTTGCATGAATAAATGTGACTGTGTGAGGCGGTAGAATGGTGAGCTAAGTGCGCTTGTGGTCCCAAACCTCAGGGCAGAACTCAAAGGGGCTCTCTACCTCCATCTGCTGGATCAAATTTGTAATGATCTGCACATTATTGCAGCACCACTGTTGTGTTTGGCAATGCCAGGCCGATGCAAAAACTGCTTGGATATCTAAGACCAATAGGGTGATCTTCAGCCCTGAAATCGAAAATTTAATTAGCAGACAATGTTTAGACACCAGACTGTATTTAATGTTATCGAATTTGGTGGCTCCTGAAAGATAGCTGCCTTTGTCCGTGTACTGGCATAGTGCTTGTATGGCTCGTATCTGATATCATTAGGGATGTCCGATATTGGCTTTTTTGCCGATATCCGATATGCCGATATTGTCCAACTCTCAATTTACCGATACCGATAACAGCCGATACCGATATGTGCGCCGGTAAACGCTTCAGGAGCGCATAGGCACTATTTCAGTGTAACGCAAGCATTATTGTATTTTTATCGGTTTTTATTTTATCGGTTTTAAAGCAAAAATATTCAATACCGATATTACATTTTTATGCTAATATCGGTGGGCTGATAATATCGGACATCTCTAGTTATCATCAGTCGTCTTAACAAGTTACTGAGCAGTTCTTAGAGCCATGAGTGCAACAAGTCATGCTACAGCGGCCTAATTCAGGTCAACAAAGTCCACGTCAGGTGTTCGGGAACCAGGATACCCTTAAGCAAAATTGGCAACAGGAATAGGACAAAACTGAACAAGAGCAGAGAAAGTGTAATTGATGGAATGCTATGTTGAAAGAGATCCTAATGTAAGAGGTCCCATGTAGAGAATGTGGGAATGTTCACGTCAACATTCAACTTCCAAGCTTGCAAAGAAACAACTACAGGCTGTGCTCCAATGTCAGTAAAAGAAAGTTGTTACTGCAAGCCGGAAGCTGAGCTGGAGGCTAAGGCGGTCGTAATACAAGGCCATTGTCTCCAAACTACATTACTGGCAGGTCTCACTATAGCCTTGTAAAAGTTCTCGTTTGGCTGCTTTTCTTTAAAAACAAAGAACCCCCTAAACTCTCCTCTGCTCATACCACCCTACCTACCTCTATTCCTCGTCTCTCTGGTCCACTTCCTGTTGCTTTGGATCTCACTCATACATCTACACTCCTTTTGCCTCCCGCTGAGTTTCACTCCTCTCCTCTCCAGTAGAAAACCTCTGCTTCTCCACACTCTCTTCCAACTGCCTCCTGTCTGTCTATCACCATTGCGAACAGCAAGAGGCCCAGAGCGGATCCCCGATGAAATCCCGTCTATACTGTGAAATCACAGTGTGATTTCTATGATCACTGTAAGAGTGTGGCTGCAAGAGATCACTGCGGGAGAGTGGCGAAGTGTGCTGTCAGGTTGACAGGACACCTCGCCACTTTCTCGCAGTCCTCATTCATTTCCTGCACCATCTAAACATACTTGCTCGACACTCCTGGCTTCCTCATACTGTACCACAGATCCTCTCTTCGTACAGCACTTCTCCACCAACATTCAATATTGCATCTGTGATACTCTCAAAAATGAAAAGGACATTTCAAATAATTGAAAGAAATGTAGATTCTATCAAAAAAAATATTTCTACTGCTGTTAAAGCATTAGAGGAACTGTGACAACTCCACTCTTCCACTACAACTACTATAAGAAAAGGTAATATAAGTCCATTAGCTAGAAAGCCACTGATCTCGGCTGACTTAACTGATTCTTAACATGACTCTCAATAACAATAAAACAAGTGTAAAGTACAGGTAATACTGCAAATCATTCAAAGGATCATTTGAATGACATGATCAGAAACAAGTTTTAGCCTGGACAAAGGTTTCCAACCCAAACACAGAGTCTTGTTAGTCACAGAGGGAAAGCGTGATAGACAGGCTTAATTTTGCTTTGGCACATATGTGGTCTCCCTGGCTGTCAAAAATTAAATCATATGAATGCATGGAAACAGTCAACAGATGTTGAGTAACATCACACTCACTTACATGCATATCAGTGACGTGCAGTGAGGTTCATGGCTGTTGAGGCACAGACTACATTATGATCATATTTACAAACATAATGAACCCTACGGAGTTGCTTATTCACCATTTGATTCGCAGTGTATTGATGTTAGATAAATTAAAAAAAAACCTTAAGTGCAAGTCACTGGATGAATACAACCATCACAACAACAATATTTTCTTCATTCCACTTTTTTCCCTTTCCACGGTGACAGGTGAGACATGGCCTCTCCTGCCTCCCCTGACCTCATGTCACTGATGCATACAGTATATACATACATACATACATGCATGTATAAATACATGAATACATACATAAATATAAATATCAATAAATATACACGTATATGTGTGTGTGTGCGTGTGTGTGCGTGCGTTTTGATACGTATTTACAGTATATATTTGCAAATATATAAATACATAT
>OMPJ01028375.1:25984-44124 GCA_900312935.1 Carapus acus
ATCATATGAATGCATGGAAACAGTCAACAGATGTTGAGAAACATCACACTCACTTACATGCATATCAGTGACGTGCAGTGAGGTTCATGGCTGTTGAGGCACAGACTACATTATGATCATATTTACAAACATAATGAACCCTACGGAGTTGCTTATTCACCATTTGATTCGCAGTGTATTGACGTTAGATAAATTAAAAGTGAGACATGGCCTCTCCTGCCTCCCCTGACCTCATGTCACTGATGCATACAGTATATACATACATACATACATGCATGTATAAATACATGAATACATACATAAATATAAATATCACTAAATATACACGTATATGTGTGTGTGTGTGCGTGTGTGTGCGTGCGTTTTGATACGTATTTACAGTATATATTTGCAAATATATAAACACATATCAAAACAAAACACACCACCTTCATAGTCCTCAGCTTATGTCAAGTTAAAATTACGTACATTTCCTCTCTGTGGAGGAGCATAAACTTGTGTCTGTGCATATGTTAAGATGTACATACATAGAGATTGAATAGAGGAGAACAATCTCTATCTCTAGAACATCATTGTATAGATTATGAAAACAACATTGATGGTTTTAAGCTTCCATGGTCAACATATTTACCTCTTTCAGCACGAGATAGCGTTTCATATGAGGCGTACGTGATCTTAATTTGTGGCTGGGGCATGTGTTACTTACGACGCTAATGAAAAGGTAATGAAAAGATCTCGCGCGATGATAAACGTGATGTTACGAGAACACCGACGACAGCGAAGGCGTCCATGAATACGAGTTCACTTTGACACGGCCTAATGCTGCATTCCAGCACACCCGTAACTGACAATTAACCGGTCATAAGTAGGCGGGTGTACAGCCAAACCTGAGAATTCACGTCTGTGAACCCGATTGTACTCAACTCCTTCAAAGTGGAACGTGATTTAAATATGTCATCAAGACCATCCATCCTATAATCTTTCACATCGGCACTGACATCAACCCATTGTGTCCTCGAGCTTTCAACAGCTTCAGACAGATTTTTTCGCTTTTAGCGTTATTCCCTGCCACGTATCAGCATAGATGAATGCAAATGTTGCACCAACACACTCGCAACTTTCGCCAGACTGCTCTGCAGCTGAGCACCAAATCCGGATAGCGACCCCAGGTGGCGCCCCTTCTGATCCCTGCGGCACCAGTTGGGCGTGTTGACAGATTTTCCTCCTCCCAGCTGCTACTCGCACGCAGCAGTGGGACTCGACCAACATATCTTCTTTTTCCTCTTGGTTGGTTCACCCTCCGGTGAGTACTCAACGTCGAGTCTACTGTAGATTTTTATTTGTGGTAAACTGAGTCTTTTTATGCCTCACGCTTTAAAGCATACGCCACTGCTTTAAAGCACTAGTCGAGCTTTCACTTCGCCTGGTTAGCATAGTTTAGCTAAAGATAGCAGGGTCGCAGCAGAGAGCTTGTTCCTAGACGATGTACCCTGTAAAACCGGACGTGTCCAACACAGAATACATGCGGATTATATGAGTTTTTCATGATCGCACCCACGTTTTATGCTTGGACGTGATTGGGGCTTTTGAAAGAAATGTAAAATTACGTTATATGTAGTTGACTTTAGCTTAGCACTGGTTACAACGATATCCGTGTTAAGTTGAAAGGTTCAAAAAGTGGTCTGAGTGGAAATGCGTAGAAACGACACATTCGCACCTGAAATTGAAAGGGTCTACAAAGTATTGTCCATCTTTACAGATCCTTTGCACATTCGTAGAGAGGGTAAAATAGCGTTTTTCGGGATCGGGAACGACCACGAATGTCACGTTTGGAAGTGGCTTGAGGCGGGCGTGTCTGGATTTGGATCGAGCGACGAGACTAGAACAACTGCCGTGCAAGATAGCTCTTGAATATTAACGTGTCTCGTGAGGTCTGAATGGATGAAAAAACAGCTTGGACCGGCGAGCTGGAACATTGTGCAACGACACTGGCAGCTGACTCCATCCCTACTGAGTTATACCGCATTGCCTGTTCACCCTGAGAGAGTAGTGGCTAGTTGTGAAATCGACGTTTTTTTCTGTTTGTTTGTTTGTTTTTTTCGTTTGAGCAACATGTCATCACATTTCTATCTGAGTTAACTTGCAAATACGTACATCTGTTTCGGCATATGCAGCCGATGTTGAATGAATGGCACAAATTTTGAGGATATGTAACATAAAGATTGACAGGATTCCTCTCTGCACACGGGGGCGTGGTCAACTAAACTTTTACTATCTCTTTATTAAGCTGTCTTGCAGTAAGATGAAGATAGTTTAATGGTACTTTACAATCTAGTCATTTTCATATAGTTGGATTCTGTCTATATTGGGCTAAATGTGCGAAATAAATTTAGTTTCCAAATGGATATGTTAATTCTTGTCCTTGTTTATGATTATACAAACTCTTGTCAATACAGAAAATAATTTGAGCCCCACTCTGAGAGTGGGAGGGGTTACATGTTAACTGTGATTTGCGTAAATCTGTGATTTTAGACATTGTTTGGTTCTCTCCGTCTCATCAAAGTTAAACTGTATCCGTTTTTAAAACATGCTGTTTTCTCTTTAATGTTTTGTCATTGTTATTCAAATAACTATGAATTTTTCCAAGACTTCCTATCTGTAGCATGTTGTCAGTTGTGACAGACATTCATTGACCCCCTTGAATCTAAAAGTCTGAAATCTACTTCAGTTCAGTTCAATTCTGTTCGTGTCATGCCAAACATTAGTTATATCCTGGTGCTTTCCAAGATGGAGCCGCTAGAGCTCCTCAACATTTAAACATTCGAACTCAATAAGGTAAATACAGAGAGATCCAACATTTCTCCCACCAGGATCAGTGGTGACGAAAAACTCCCCTTTAATGGGAAGAAACCTCGGGCAGTCTGCAGGTGGGCGGCTGTCTGCCCTGACTGGTTGAGTTGAAAGAGAGAGAGAGAGAGAGACAGAGGCAATGTGTTCATGCACGTATAATAGAGATTTCCCACCAAGTTTATTCCTTGTTACTATGTCAGTATTTATCAGTTTCATGTTATGCCTCAGATATGGCAGAATGTACACGGTACAGTTGACAAAAACTACTTGTACATTTCCTGCAGCGTGTTGGAATGAAGGTGTGGTTGTGGATATCGACCATTTTGGGTTACAGTACTTTGTTGCTGGGAAATATTTGCTACCCAATGACTCATTGCTTGACCTTGTAGAAAGCAAACAAAATGTAAGAACTGTGCTTCTGCATTTCTTTCCTCTGTCAAACCTAGAGCACATGTCAAGTAGTGGTCATGATGTAAAAATAATTTATATCATGTATATTTTTGTATGCTTTGTTGCGTTCACAGCTGCCATAAGATGTTTGCTGTCAAAAAAATCCTCTCGGGCATCATTGACGTTGTCAGGTGAGAAGCTGCACAAAGCCTGTGCCTAAGTTGCGAGTGTGCTCTGTGGTGTAACCTGTTTGTCCGTCACCTCGTCCTCACCCACAGCAACATCGACCCTGCCCAGTTTGTGCCGAGCGATCCGGTGAGTGGCGATGTCAGTTGCGACAATTATCGCGTTCCCTCCCACTAACGCTGGTGATTGATCCTTCCTGATGCCTTTCCGTACAGCCTCCACCACGCAGGCCGCATGCATATGCAGAGCAGCATGAGAGTGACGAGGAGAAGCAGTTCCGTGCTGTTTTCCAGAAACTTGCCGGAGATGTAAGAGTTTCATTATTTTTGTTTTTTTTGGATGCACTTTTGATTGTAAATAGAACTTGACATACTTTTTTTTAAACGTGTCAAAAAGCAGTCCATTCCATGCTCTGGAATCACATTTCCACAAAGCTTTAAAGGCTAAAATGTTCAATTTATGCTCTCTAGGATATGGAGGTGAGCCCACCTGAACTTATGAACATCCTGAACAGAATCTTGACAAAACGTAAGGCGCTTTTGTTATTGTTGTTATGTCTCAGAAAACAAGCATGTTGTTTAGGGCTGCTCTGAGTAGTTGCTTTTTCTACTCAAGGCAAGTCTGAATGGATTCGATCTGTCGTTTTAGACGCAGACCTGAAGACGGATGGTTTCAGCATTGAGTCTTGCAGGAGCATGGTGGCAGTCATGGATGTATCCTTTCATTCATCAGTGGACCCAATTGTCGTGTTATTCAGATGCTAACACAAGGCTGACGGAGACAACAGTGAGACTGAAGGAGTCATGCAAATGCATGAATCTTACAGAGGAAACACTCGAGGCTCAAGCAGTCAGCAATCATCAATCATTAATCACAATGTACACAAAAAAGGTTCTTGAGTTATCATATTATCAAGTGTGTGACCATGTATTTGTTATCAATAATGACGCTTATCAAAGAATTTGATTAACACAAGTTATCACAGGTTTTGATAAAGACTTGCGTTCTACCCAGTCCACTGATGTCTTTGTTCATCTGTATACCCTTATCCAGTCTATGGTATATATACTGGATATTTCCAACATACTTTACACAAGCACAGGTGTGCATGCACGTGCAGTTAGCTGAGACTTGTATGTGTGTGAGAGCAGTGGAAACGCCGTAGGTAAATATGGTGTGTCCACAGCTCATGTGCTCTTTTGTCCACAATGTCGTTAAGTGGAGTCAGTACTTCTTCCTTAACCTTGTTTCAGAGTGACAGCACTGGAAAATTGGGTTTCCACGAATTCAAACATCTCTGGAACAACATCAAGAAATGGCAAGTGAGTACAAGGGGTTCACCAGGTTCTCTTTCTAATTACTTGTACTTTGCAACAGTGTCAGTGTGACCTCCAGAGAAAAAAATACACAGAGCCTAGAATACCAGAAGATGTGGTCCAACTATGACTAGAAAAAGAGTCTTATCTCTCTTTTTCTCTGACATCTTCACCTATGAAATATTGTGTGCACATCCTAAAATTGTATTGTTTACAGAAAAGATGAAGCCTTGGGTTCAATTATCGATCTCTTGATAATGATCAGTATGGTTTTATCTGCTTTTGCTTTACATATTGTTCATCTCAATCACAGGGGGTGTACAAGAGCTATGACGCCGATGGCTCAGGTATCATTGGGGCTGATGAGCTGCCGAATGCTTTCAGAGCTGCCGGTGAGATTTGTTTGTATATCCACATGTATAGGATACTGTAGCTACGATGATCTTACACCATCAGAACATTGTCTAAGGCAGTCTTTGTCTCACGATTGTGATGATGGCTGCCTGTTAAACTGTCTTGCAGTGCATTAGGTAACCACTTAGGAGGTGCGACCACAGATTTCACCACAATAAGTGATTTGTCTTTGCCAACAGCTCAAGATTGTACAGTGTGTAAGAGTGTGTTAATAGCCTCTTAATGCAAGTCCAAGATTGTCTTGGAGACAGCAGCAAGTATTTGTCATGTGTTTGACATTGTGCTGTGGGGTGTTAAATGTCGATCCTCTTGTATCAGTGTCATCAGTACAAATGAGATTGCACTTTGCCAATATACTGTACAAATGTGTCCTTGCAGTTACTGCAGTCTCAAAATCGTCTAAATGCAATGTTTTCGGTCAATTCCACTAATGAAAGTCTTTTCATGTGTTGATGTCATCCTCAGGTTTCCCTCTCAATGACCACCTGTTCCAGATGTTAATTCGCAGATACAGTGACGAGGATGGAAATATGGATTTCGACAACTACATTGGCTGCCTTGTGAGGCTGGACGCCATGACTCGTAAGTTTGAGACCTTGTTCAGAGAAGGAAAAGATATTTCTCTGAAGCAGCTCTGTTTCATTTGAGCTGTTCTTCCGATACATGAAAGGATGCTGTGCAAAAGCTACTCCTAAAAATGCTGTCACCTTATTTGCTCTCCCATTTTTTAGGTGCCTTCAAAACCCTGGACAAGGACAACAATGGCACGATTAAAGTGAATGTTCAGGAGGTAAACCCATCTTTGTTTTGTCAAACCTTAATGTAATAGTTACTTTATGAATGGGAATTTGTGATAATGCTCTGTTTTTTTCCATCCCAGTGGCTTCAGCTGACCATGTACTCTTGAATCTGGACATTGATCCTGGCTGTGAAAGAAAACCACCTCTCCTTCACAATATACACAACTGATAGCATCCCCACAATTTGTCCCCCACAATTTGTCATTTTAATCAGCTTTGCCACGCAGGATTTGTCTGCATGTAATATTTCAGAAAACCTGTTTGTCCCTAAACATCCATTCTAGAATGGTAATTTTAAAGAGATAACAAATACCGTGATAGCTGACCTGTAATGGCTACTCACCGTAGTTAATTATCGAGATAAGAGCCTAAGGCAGAACGGCAAGTGCAGAGATGGTAAGAGTCAGACAATATTTGCTGTCAGCAAGGTGGAAAATTAAGCATGTACACAACATTATTTTAGCTCAACAGTTTAACATACATGAATACTATGAATCTCACTTTGCACCCTGTTGAAGCAACCTGTGGTCTGTACACAGCAATATCATAGCTGTAGTTATTGTGCCATGAATACCTGTTTTCTGTAGGCACTGAACAGTTTACATGTTCTTTGAAATAACCAAATATTAATGTGTGTTCATACAATATATGCGGGGAGAGTATTACTTTTGTAATGCAAATGTATTTTATCATGTTTCTAGGCAATGTCTTGTTTTTCAGGTTATGTCATATCATGTTTAGGGAAGATCAAGAGTTGCCATGATTCTAACATTACATCATTACTTCAATTGATTTTTTTTTATGTGCATTAAGAATGAAATAGTTTTGCCTGGAACAGACATGCACTGAGGAGACGGGTGTACTGTCAGGCTTTTGCGATATTAATGGCACCGCCCTGCTCATACCACAGATGAACTATTCTCTGCCTCAGCGCAGCAAATTGCAAAGCAAATGAATTGATGTTGTGTGGTACGCTCATGCACAATGCCTGCCCAAGACCAAGCCAGCACAAACTTGAATCATAAGTACAAGAACACAGAATTATGGAGCAATTACCCCATTACGGCAGAAATCTAAATATATATATTCACATATATAGATATCACCTAATTGATGTGCTCACTGAATTGTTATGGAAATGCCTGGTAGGACAAAATGCCTGTGCCATATTTGGAATAAAGGTGTTGGAATATAAGTTGTATTGTGTAATATGAATCTAATTAGTTGGTGCCTTATGGTTGGTCAGAGTGTTTGAAAGTAAGTAATGAAGGGTTGCTTACATTACATTTAAGTTTTTGTACGTTACACAATAACAGACCATTACTAAGAAGTATTTACATTCAAAGTTGCGCTGAATTCACACAACACCACTGGTAGGTTGCCGTCACATATTTTTACTCATAGTCCCCCATCATCCATCAGCACGCTCAAACATTGAAAACGCATCGATTACTCGTTTTGTACGCATTCCACCTTTTACTGTCAATGAACGAATGGTGGCGCCAGCGAGCTGCTGCTATCCCAGTCCAACCTCACACGGGGGAGTGAGATGCGAGGGAGGTCCAAAGTTAATGTGCAGACACGAAGCAAGCATAGATGCTGCTTAACAATGTTATCAGAAAGATAACAATGTCGGCACAACACTATATTTTGTTCTTTGCCGTCCAAAGTCACAACGAATCATGCCAACGAAAGACCGAGAAATTCGACAATATCAGAGATTTGGTAAGGAGTAAAGGCAGTGCGTGTAATTAGGTGGTTACAAATGCAATATTCACCCAATCTATGCCATATTGAATGCAACAAGGCATAAACCCAGCGTGAGTGAGTCAAAACCACCAGCAAATTATCGTGAAATCAAACTGAGGACATTACCGTGGTTTGAAATTTTCCACAATAATTTATTGCATTAAAATCTGGCCTCACACAAACGTTACTTTTATATCAATTGTATATCACTCACTATTCCAACGCCAGAACAGCGGCATATGTCATTGCAGACATTAGTCAAATAGTGTTGGTACATACGCCGGCCCAAAAGAATTTTAATTAAATTATATCACCTTCACTGGGTCGATTGAGGGCGAGTTAGGAAAATAAAAGCTGTGTGTCGACGCCAACTCCATTAACAAAACTAAACAATGTGGGCTTCCTTCAAAATAAAGGACGTGAATAGTTTCAATAAAACCCGATATTAGATGTAAATCAACCTAGTTTGAAATCAAATTGAGACAACAATGCTCTAATGAAAATGTGTGTTTTAGTGAGACAAAACGGAGAAAATCAGTGTGACCGGAAATGCTTTTGATATGTACCACGCAGCTTGTATGTGCTATGTATAGCTATCTTCTATTTACGGAAGTTTACTGAGTCATTTTTGGACAACATTTCAGCAATTTCAAAAAATTGTGGGTATGTGTGCCATTGTGTTTCATTCCTACACATGTTTCGTAGGACTCTTTACTGCGAGGAAGGAGCTCGTTGCAAACGAATGAGCTGTGTTGTCGTTTTCCTCACTGCATCGTTAGCATTAGCCTGCACGCTTCGGAAACTACAGACACAGCCGTTGACGTCGTGCAAATCGAAATTGAGGGAAAGTGTGTGATGTGCAATAAAAAGAGACAATTAGGTATTCGTTGTTGGGATGTACATCGTCTTGTTCCTCTGTAATCATCAGCGTATAACTTCGCCGTCTGAACTAGCCGTACAGCTATCCTTCGCCCCATCAATTGGATATCATTATCATCCATTGTTCACTTACTGGTCACTTGTCGCCATCAGGATTGATAAGGCCGACGGAACCGTTACCTGTAATTAAGTAGTCATATCAAATCTGATTTATTATTAATGTGCGCAAAACTCATGCTTTCTCTACTCATTCCATTGATGCAGAGGCAACACTCACACCTTGCCTGTTATTATTCAGTCATCTTATAATGCGTTATTGAAGTGCACTTTGAGACTGTGGAGTTTTGGTTCATCATCTGCTTCATCATTAACATCTCGCCTATGTGTTTTGTCATGAATGTACTTTTAGCTCCTTAAAACCATCACACTTAAGCACTGTGGAACTGGAGCTTCAGGACTCAGCGTGAAGGATGTCTTCACAGTTGTTGTCCATCCAAGACAGCTTTCGCTTTAAAAAAAGGAAAGCCCGGTTTTCATTCAGTGAAGTCCATATTCTTTTGGATGAAGTGAGGAAACACCGCTGCATTGTTGTGGGTATGTAGTTGGTGAGGGTTTTACTGTGGGTGTCAGTTAAGATAACATCTATAATGAATTGGTGCTAAAAATATAAAATTGAATTGAACTGATGAGTTCATGTCATCAGGGCCAATCTACAATAATTGATTAATATTCAAATCTGTTTTTGCGCAGACTTATGTATTCACAAATTCTAATCCGTAGACACTGTGATACAAGTAGGTAATGTATATAATCCATCACAGAAGTTTTTGTAAGCAAGGATAACGGGAAAATTAAATATGTAATTCCTTCCACTAATCTATATTCAAGTAAAGTCACAGCAACGACTATATGACTTAAAAAGTTAAACACCTGACTTGTCTTTTTTCCCTTTAAGGCAAATACAACAGAGGTGTGCCAACAGATGTGAAAAAACGCACATGGGCAGAAATTGCAGCACGGGTGAACGAGATTGGAGAATGCCAGCGCGAAGTCATCGAGGTCATCAAGAAATGGTCGGATTTGAAGTGCGACACCAAGCGCAAAGTTTCGGCGATGAGGGGAGGAACTGTGCCACATAGGGGCCTCAACTCCCGCCTCTGCAGAGATCTCAACCCCACGGAGAAAATCGTTCTTCAAATTCTGGAGATGAACGATGAAGACAAGAGCAGAGGAGACTTTGCCATGGGGGATGACGACGACGAGGGAGAAGAGGAAGAGGATGACATGATTGGCATGCGTGGTTCTCCCAACAGTGGGATGCCACCACCAACATCCAGCTCCCTCAGCGAATTGCCCCCTGTTAAAGAAGAACAATCCCAGCCCACTCACAGCAGCTCATCACGTAAGTATTGCAGGAAATTCACTTAGCAGCCAAATACCGAATTATATCTATGCAATTATTGCTGAAATACCTGAAAACAAAAACATGTAGCAATCAACAATTGTCGAAAATGATTACCGATAAGTGCTTTTCTTCTTCTTTTATTTTTTTGGCTCCACGTGCTCCTTTTCTTGCACTGGCTTGCATTTTGCATTTTGCATTTTGCGTGATCATTGCCTGGTATGCAATGAAAAATAAACGTGTGCAGTTTCCTGTCCAAACCAAAATGAATGAAAATTGCAATAACATTAAGAACATTAAAATCAAAAATCCTTATCCAATGACAGGTTTATAAATACTGTAGATAAGGCTGAAATTGTGTATACCGTACTCATCATACACTCTCAGGTACCATGAATTCATCAACATTAACGTGCACACCTGCTGTTAAAAAGCTGATCCACACTTCATCCTGAGTTTCTGATGTTCAGGGAGGAGTTGAAGGGTCAGATTAACCCAAAAGGAAGTCAAGTCTTGTGTCTCTTAGTTCTTTGCAGTAGTTACTGGAGCTGCTCATAAGCTGAGCCAGAACACAATGGTGAGGATGGGACTCATTGTCCAACATGAGCAGTGTCCAATCAGTTTGCAAATGATGTTGGTGTTGACCACCTTGAAGAAACACACGCGAAAGATGACACTAGCCACTGCACAGTCGTAGAGCATGCGCAGCTTTCTCGGGCAGAGATTGAGCCTTGGTCTAAATCGGAGTAATAGGTTGGTTATTTATTCAATTCCCAACCCTAGAGCAGGGGTGTCAAACTCATTTTCATCGAGGGCCACATCAGCGTGGCCATGGCCCCCAAGGGGCCAGATGTCAATGGAAATTATTAAGGAAGTATAGATGTACTTTGATGTAAAACGTCACAACTCGTTTAGAAATCTCTAATATTATCAATTAATATCAATCAACGAGTCAACAGCCTGGTTCCCTATTTCCTTTCTTGATAAACTAACATTTTATAAAGTGTGTATCTGGTTAGGGCTAAGCTGCAGTCACTTAACTGGTAACACGATCCTCGTGCATTTTGGGAGATGTAGTTTTTAAGTCAGTGCACATTTAAATGAGGGAGATTCATGTTGAAACGCATCAGGCGCCATTTGGCCTGTGGGCCTTGAGTTTGACACCAGTGGTATTTTGAAACAGTCGCTCAAGCGCTCGTGGGCCACGTGAAATGATGCCGCGGGCCGCATTTGGCCCCCGGGCCTTGAGTTTGACACCTGTGCCCTAGAGCAATGTTTAAGAGCCCCTTAGCAAGGCACTGGACCTTATGCACCACCCAAAAATGAGGCTGGGTCCAATTGCACAGACCTTACCTAATAGAGGCCTGAGTGTTTTTAGCAAATACCACATCAGGTGCTTCCAGATGGGCAGTGGTGTACATGAATTTCCCTCTGTGATGTTTTGTTCGTCCTTTATTTCATTTATTTTTCTCAAACTTGGGCGAAACCTGACATTCTGTGAACGCCTGCTCTTTTAGTTGGTGTTTTGTGTATTTCTATCTACCCAAAGCTCACTTTGACCTTTGTCATCTGCTTTGCATTGAGCGGATGCAGTGCAGGGGAGAACGGCATTAGCTGAGGCACAAAGATTAGATGGAAGAGAATGTATTGTATAATTTATTAATCCTAGCAGAAAAAGACTGAAAGAGGAATGCAGAGTTCATTTTGTACAATAGGACATAAACACAAAGAATAAGAAATGTCTCAAAGAATTCAGCATGTCTGTCTTTTTCCTGTTTAGACAACACAATAGGTATTCACTTCCCGCCATTTTAATCACAGCGAAGAAAATACAAAAGTATATTTTTAAGTCACTGCCGCAGTTGAATCCTTGCCAAGACATCGCGGCAAAAGGAAGAATGACAAGGTAAACAGCACGCTCACAAGCCCAGGGGAGTGACATGTGGCTCCAAGGCCACAGTGACAATGCGCCGAGGAGGGGACATTGAAATGTTCTGTTGTTTACCTAATTTTTACCGGTCTTCTTGGAGACGGCACTTACTCCAATAAGTTGAGAGGATAGATAGATAAAATGCCAGAATTTTTAACCAATGTATGGAGTTTAGCATAAACAAAAGGCAAAGCGGGACAGCTGTTTGTAGAGAAAGATCACATCTGCCATTCTCAGCCAAAGTGGATTCAAGCTACAAGTTAATGTAAAACCAATGTTTAATCACCTGTCACTGTTGAGGTTCACCCGTTGAACTGCTCGCTATACGCAAACATCTCATCAGCCAGCTGACCCACAGCACAAAGGTGAAAATCACATCTCACTATCTAGAGAGAGACTCCAGTGGTTTCCTAGAGTGGCTTGTTAAATTCAGCTAATGAGGAATTCATGCCGTTTGAAAGGAGGTCCAAAGTGGTTTAAAGTCACAACCGCATTGCAGGCCGTCATTAGCATCACAGGTGGGCTCAGTCACCTCGTCACACACTCGGCCAATTACGATGGATGACTGCTCCCTTTATTGTTTGTTGGAGTATGGTACCTGAAAAAGTAGCCTGACATTCCTGTTATCATTGTTACCTGTGCGGCCACAAAATGTATTCCAAGTCACTTGGTGTAAAGTTCAATATTGAATGCAGACAGAGCAGGGTGAAAAATCCACTGATGGGCAAAGACGCAGAGAAAATTGGACGCTCAACCCCAAAGGTGAAGACACACCATTGCATCAGTCTCTCTGATGTGGATGCAAATTCCATAGACTCTAATGAGGTCGTATATAGAGGCGACTGTCTTTGCTCTAGTGACACCAAATGAGAGCTTTTGCAATGTCAAAAGCTTCTTAAATTCATAGAACAGTGTCCTATGTCGACGTAAATCCATTTTAAGGCCGGAAGCCAACCTTGAGACAGGATGAACCCAGTTATACCTTTGATTTTCTCCACGTTTAATCAAAATGCAAGAAGAGGAATTTCAAGGGATCTTGGCATCCTTGAAACACTTCCAGCTCAGATTGAGTCACAAGAACTGTGGCACAGTGAGGAAAAATGGCTGGTGTTTTGAGAGCTCGAGGTTCTACCTTTCTCAGAGAAACTGGAATCATCCCACCTATCCACTTTTTTAATCTGCCCCTAACATGGTCTACCTATTGCAGGAGAATCATCCCAGCCACCATTTGAAACACAGTGCGACATGCCTACTACTGAAGGTGAGAACTCTGAATTTAGTCTGTCTTCCTTTGGTGACAGTCACTGACGTGCACATCTTTGTCTTTATTGAAGACGCCAACGCATTTGCGGACTCCGACGATGACCAAAGGGACGACTTGCTGCCATCCACTCATTCCTCCAAATTGTCGCACGACCAGAATGGGAGCAATGGCGTCCAAAAGCAACATTACGAACTACCTCAAGCTACGGCCGCATCCTCGTCCTCAGCGGCGTCACACTCAAATGCAGCCGAGCGGACGCAGAGCTCAAAGGTGAGCATGCTGCAGAACGTCTCGCTCAGCCTCCAGGAGCAACACGCCACCAACATGCTTCTAGAGACCATTTCACGATCGCTGGAGCTGCTGTCGGAGTCGGTGCAGCAGCTGGCAGAGACGCAGCAGGAGTTCGTCCGCGAGTCCTTGGTGCTCCAACGGGAAACCGTAGACGTCCTCAGAGACTTCACCAGCGGGGCCATCGCCCTCCTGCACGACAAACTGAATGGCCGACCAGCTTTGTAGCCGCTCGCTGTCGCACGGCCATCACATTGGTCCAAGCATTTGTCAAGTTGTATCACTTAACGTCACTCTCCGCCTACAGGCGCAGAATGTCTTATTTCTTTTTGACTGTAGTGCTGGTTGACTGGCGATATTTTGAAATGTGCTTATAGAATTTTATTGATAGGACAGCTTTTTTAAGTGCAAATGGAATGAGTAAAGGAAATACTTTCAGCGCGAGAGTGGAATTTTTAACTACTGAAAGTCATTGATTGTCACGTTTGAGATGTATGAATATGCATTCATCAAATTTTTAATTGTCTACGTTCACTGAAACATCTGTGAATGAATTGTCTTTGGTATAAGGTGTATAAGGTTTTCTCTCGCATTAGAATTGTCTTCATGTCCTGTGTTTGTGCCTGTTTTTTTGTGCTGGTCATTTTATGGCCTGAAAACTGATAGATCGGAACAAAATGTCTGATATGCAACTTTACAGCATTGTCTTTACATTACGTCTAGGAACACAATGTCAATTTTCTTCGAGTGGTGGAATAAAACCCACATAACTGACCTTTTTTCCAGCCTCGTCACCTTCAAAGTTGTTTGAGTTGCAACAATGAAAGAAGTCATTTGCTGCAAACACACCTGTGAGTTTATTTCAGCCATAATCTCGGGAGGAGTCGGAAAGTGTGTTTCACTTCCACAAGTGTGTGTTTCGTCAGGTGTACAGCTATTCAGTAGGGCTCATTATGAATCTTTAAACTATATATTCAGGTATAGAATTTTATCATATTGGTTGAAAGGAGAGAGTAACCAATGATCATTAATCACTAATGTGTATTTCCACTGATGTCTGTTACTGTGAATCCTATCTTGAAATAGGTGTGTGAAATCTCGGACCCTCGAGTAAGATGTGTTTATATCCATATTTTTTCACAGGAATTTTTCAGTGTACGGCATGTTTTTGCAGTTGTGAAACTGGTGGAAAATAAACTGAAGTAATCCACGTTGATGACATGTTGGTGAATTTCTTAGTTCAGTCACAGAACAGAGCTGGAAGTGCACCCGATCGAGACAAACCCTTGAAAGAGAGGTAAGAGGTAGTCTTTTTTTTCGTACCATCAAGGTTGTCCGATTGTATGGAAACCCATCATGAGGTATTATGTCATTAAAAACTTAACGTATCCGTGCAAGCACACGCACACACGTATATGACAGAGAGTGAAAGAGTTAAATCATGTTGACTGCATTGTCTAGGGCCCCCTTCTGTCTTTTGTTGAGTTGGTTAAACAGCTGCCAGACTCGAGATGGCGTACCACAGCGGGGGAGGAGGGAGGTAGATATGGCAGGAGTGAGGCAGTCTCGCTGCTGGGCCTCCCCCCCCATAGCTGGAAGGCAGCGTCTGGATGGGGGGAGATGGAGGGGGTCTCTGAATAGGCAGCTGTATTCACATTGTGAGCGTACTCCAGCCTGTAGTTCTTTACAAACACTTAAACCTGAGAGTTAAGCCCCTGCAAAGAACTATTATGCACCTTGAGGGGCACTAAAATTGTGTTTTCCTGGTGCAAACTATTCCTTCATTTGGGAAAAATGAGCCAAGTGCCTTGGCCGGTGAAGGGATTATTTACAGTAAACGTGTGATTTCTTAATAAAGGACCTTATGAACACATAGTCTGGGTCTGAGCGCTCACAAGAGATTCTGTGTTGAAGTAATACACCACATTTCATGATGAGAAACATGCAAACTTTTATTTCAATTGTGACAGATTTGCAAGAGTTCTCTGACGTGTACAACCACTTGATGAAAGTTGAGCGTTCCGCAACGTCGAACTTTTCATCTTATTTTGTTACATCCACTTTGCAGTATCTCCCAAACCTCACCTCTGACTTAACGCCTATAGCCTTTATCTTATATTTTTGTTTGCGGAGTCGTGGACATCTGGTGAAAAGCCACGCCAATTTATCGAGGCACAATGTAGAAAGAAAAAAATCTTTCTATCGATCTACTCCTCTGAAAGTCTATGTAGGTTTCCTCCCCCTTTTGTCTGGCCCCATTTGACCCCTGCGCCCTTTCCTTTCTTCAGTTTTCATCCCCACCTGTTCTCATTCCCTTGTTCCTCCCAGCTCCCCCCCCCTCTTTCATGTCCCATCTGCCACTGAGGCAGGGCCAGCGGTCTGCGCTGGGGTGGAAAGGTATAGGAAACGTAGGAGGATAGATCCGTCCCCTTGGCCAGGACGGGGATTAAATTATTACGGTGGCTCCTTCTGTGCATCAACAAAAGAGTAATTATACATCTGCCTCTTAGTCAAACAGCTCCGCTTTATTTACTATCAGTTGCTGCGTGGGGTGTGTGTGTGGGCAGTCGGTGACTCACTGAAATAGTTTTGCTTGAGCCGTCTGCTCGGCTGCACATATTCAACCAATAAACTCATCGTCTGTTTGGAGGCTACATCACAAAAAGTGAAGAAAGGAGTTTCCTACTTTTTTAGTAATTCCTCACATATACACATGGTGGCATACCGTCGTGTTTTTTCTTGCTTGAAAGTCTGACGATAACAAACAGAAATGTCCATGAAGTTGTGTTGGACTACTTTCCCTGCCTCAGCAATGCTGATGTGAAGATTCTGGGATGCACACTCAGCATCTTAATGAGATGAGTCAATCAGCCAAATGACTCAGCCAAATGACACGCATATATTACGGCCTTTATGTACACACACACATGCATATACAAACAGAACGTCACCGCCCATCAGACACCCATACTTCCCTTCCCATTGTTCCTGGCATCAGACAGCAGCAGGCCGAGGCTGCAGAAGCGGCCGCAAGCAGCCCAATATCCCCCCCAGAGGGACTGCGGGTCGGACTCGCTGCCGTTTCCTTCCCCCACTTCTCTTTCTCGGGCAGGTCCTCAGGGGAGTAAAGATCTCCGGGCTGCTGTAAGGGGGCAGATGCCGTCCACTCTATCTAATGGGTGGGCCAGGGGGGGAGTGACACGACTCCTCAGCCGTTCCCATGCCCCGTGGCACGCTCGTGTCGCACCCCCCCAAGCAAGTCATGGAGATCACAACAAGTGAGGCGGGCGCACTGTCCATCTGCTCCCCCTGACACAAAGATGCTCGTAGCCCTCTCAGATGCAACAGATACTGTATATGAATTCATTTAGTGAGCGGCGTTTCTGCCCAGACCGCCGTCCGTCGGATGATATATGAGACATATGTCTGACATCGGGCCCTCAGAGGAATGCGAGATGCGAGAGATGGAGGATAATGGATGTGAACATGTGCCACACACAGACTAGCCTCATAGATGCATCAAGAGTCAAAATACAGGGAGAGATGTTAATTGCACATTTCAAGCCTGCTTGTGGTGTTTTATTGAACAATATAATAAATATGATGCAATACAGTGCAATAACATCCCAAATTCTTTTTCAGCTAAGCAATACAGTTGTGCAAAAAAGATAATCACATGTAAATATGTCCTCTCAGTTGAATAGAATTTTTTTTTTGTCTTTTCACTGGGACCCATTTTCGACAACAACAAAACAAAACAAAACAAAAAACTATCAACGTTGGTGTCTGGAAAAAAAGGCTTTATTCCCAAGTGTGTCAAAGACAAAATCACGTGTAAAGCAAAGATTAATTAATGAAAAACCGACTGCCACGGAAAATCCGATATCATCTGAATATATGATATAGTAGCAGTCAGTTGTTCATATACATCTGTTCGCTTCTAGTGAATTTGTGAATGCAGTAAAACTGAAAGTGTTTGTACAGGTACTGAAGCAATCAGTGCAAATGGAGACAAATGTCTCCTTAGCGTGCTGGGGATGTCCTGAAAGTTTCACAACTGCGAGCACTCTCAGCATCAAACCCCATGGATCTTCAAAAAAACATTAAGCTCTATTTAAACAGAAGTGAAATAGTGACATCCAACTCATAAATGTCTGCGGGTCCTGTGTGGCACTTGCCACAAGAACATACTTGGTTATTTATGTCACTTTTATGCTTTGTCCTTTTGTCTTGGGTATAGTTCTTGAAGGGAAGCGTGCCAGGATACAGGGAGCAATTCAGACACGCGTCATTATCATGTGAACACTCGAGTGACGGGTAACAATACCCACACGCGCGCGCGCGCACACACACACACACGCTCTCTCTCTCTCGCTCTCTCTCTCTCTCTCTCTCTCTCTCTCTCGCTCTCTCTCTCTCACACACACACCCGGACGCACGCACTCTCTCGCACGCACGCACGCACACACACACACACCGCTAGAACGCTCATCATTCGATGTTTGAGACACATATACCGTATTTGTTCGACATTCAAGCACGGTCGCAGTGCCGGCACTTCAAAAACACAGCACAACAAAGATAATGGATAGAGTCGCAAATTATCACCAAAAAATAAAAACAAAAACACAAAAAATGATAAACACCTCGTCCTGAAACCTCTCCTTTGTGC
>OMPJ01028387.1:0-19198 GCA_900312935.1 Carapus acus
TATATATTTTGATATAGTATTATATGTAACTTATCGTAATTATTATTATTATATATTATTATTATTATTATTATTATTAGTAGTAGTAGTAGTAGTAGTAGTAGTAGTATTAGTATTATTATTATTTTATATATTGCAATTACATATATTACAATCTTCCTTTGTAAAGATTTTGAAGAATAACAAACTATGGGGTCATTTTTGACCCCACGTGTGCATCCAAGGGCTAAAGATAATCCTGCAAGAAGACACTGTCTGAAGTCTTATTCAGTCTTTTTCATTCAAGGTGATTCAATACATTAGGGTACAACAAAAAAAAACACTGCACATGTTTGTGTGCCAAAGATTTTTTAAACCTAAATGTGAGATGGAATCTTGTGGTACTTGTTGATTTTCATGCAGTTTTACCCTGTCTGAGTCTCTGAGGCCATTTTCCAATCAGTGAACGATAAAGGCCTGTGTGTTATCAGTGAGCCATGAGTTTTAAATAGATTCTCTCCTCCTCCTCCTCTCCCTCCTCCTACTCCTCCTCCTCAGATCAGCTGCAATGGTTTCACGGTGAGCGACCAGCGTGGCCTCCAAGCGGTTGGAGTGGGACTTTTCCCAAATCTGTGTCTGGTGAACCACGACTGCTGGCCTAACTGCACCGTCATCCTCAACCACGGCAAGTACGTAACGCCGAGACGTCCGCTGCTGTGCGGTCAAATACAGAACTTCAAATGCAAAATATCCCTTGTGAGAGTGTTTGGAGCGTGTGCGTTGTGCAGTACGCTCCGCCAGTTCCGTGTGTGCAGAGTGCGACTGCGTGAGGGACATGTTGGACCTGGTGTAAAACTGCTTCCTGTTTGTCTTTCAGTCAATCGGCCGTGAATACTATGTATCATTCTCAAGCGAGGTGCGTTAGCTCACTTCCCTCTGCCGAGGTGTCTCCCTAAAAGTCCATCTTAACCGCACACACACGCGCACACAAACACACCAATCTCCATTAGTGACACCTTAACACCTCCTGCTGTCCTAATGCTCTAACTTCAACATGGAGCTCATCCTAACCAGACACACACACAGCCTTTGCTTTGTCAGGGGGTTGGGGGGGCTTTGTCTGTGTGTCACTTTTTTGTGTGTGTCCACGTGCTGTGTGATGGCGTGAGTGTGTCACAGCGATAACTGTGTGAGACTAAAACTCCATCAATCTATTTATCACTATTGGCAGAATTTGCCTACGGTGCATCTTTATTATTACCAGGTCACTCCAAAATATGTAGTTTTGGTTAACATTAGCAAAAATTTATCTCACAAACCTTTTTATTATATATCTAAGAGTGTGAAGTATGATGATAGTCTCACTGGGTTAAGCCCTGTTCACGGACTGATTCAATCATAACTGTTAGATTAGATTAGATCGAAGCAGAGGTGCCTCAGTACAGTCATGCATGATAATATTTAAGAGTTCCAACTCTTGCTCAGTTTAAATGCAATATGGATGATATGTCACGCCCTCAAACCTCAAACAATTCTTAAGAATTTTCAGCCTTTCCCTGAAATCCAGGCATCCCCGTCAGATGTAAAGCAGCTTGTTTAGATGGTAGCAGGGAGCAGACAGTGTTTGGGCTGGTCTTGGCGGCTGGATGACATTAAGCAGCCGTCCCCAAACAAAGGCAGGGCGGGCGGCGTGGCTAACTGAGGCCTGTGTTTCCTCAGGATCGAGATCCGTGCGCTGGGAAAGATTGCGGAGGGCGAGGAGCTGACCGTCTCTTACGTGGACTTCCTCAGTCTGTCAGAGGACAGACGGACGCAGCTGAAAGCTCAGTACTTCTTCGACTGCACGTGCGAATACTGCACAAAAGGCATCAAAGACGACCTGAAGATGGCGGGAAAGGAGGTGGACGGAGTCATGGTTGGTATTTTTATTCCCTTTAGGAGCTGAATGTAAAACTGGGAGAACCCATCACAGAAATGGACCCTAACCTAACCCTAGCCCTAAGAAGAACACATGATAAGTGGAATAAAACAACTGCAGATTTATTTTTAGGTCCTCATGTCAGACTAATGACTGTCAGACCTCACATCACCATGCAGGACATCATCCGTATTTGATCTCGTAATTTAATACGAGGCGATGCAGTTAAGGCAGCGCTGACCGGCATGTGAGGGTGTGTGCGTGTGTGTTGGGATAAAAATAGCCTGTATCAGGCGTGATCAGACACACATGGTACCTCAAAAAAGAGTGCAGCAGAAGAAATCTGGCAGTTACACAGAAATCTCCAAAAACATCAGATAATCAGTACTTACAGTATCTAATCGATAAGTCGTCATTCTTAAGAATTTCACAATAACTAAACGATTTTCACAGATACGCCAGTGTCAACCCGGCAACCCTCTAGGGGGTCAAAGATCTCCCCAACACAAGGGATAAAAATTAACAGCAATTAGCTTTTATGGCACTTTCATGCGTGCACATTTCAAAGTAAACTGTTATCTTCAAACCTGCTCACATCTCGTAATGTGGCAGCCAACGTTGGCGATAAGCGACAGCTATCGCCGACTCCTTATCCAATTATTATTAAATGTGACTGAGCACATTTTCATCCCTGACCTTCTGACCTTCCGCAGCCGACACCCGAGCAAGTTAAGGAGGCGACGGACCTCTGCTATCAAACGATGGAGAAGATGGAAAAAGCTCGTCTGAGCGGGAACTACCATGAGGTGAGTCGCTTCTGTTGGGATATTTTTTTGTGTGTGTGTGATATCCAACCATTGTGAATCCCTTTTTCTTTGCTGCCACCTCAGATGGTGAAATATTGCAAGGCGACCATTGAGAAAGTGGAGCCCATTTTGGCCGACACACACATTTACCTGCTGAGGATCTGGAGCACGCTAAGCGAGGTGCAGGCCTACCTGCAGTACTTTGATGACGCGGCGGAATACTCCCATAAAATGGTGGATGGATACGTGTAAGTGCCACAGAGACCTTGGCATTTAAAACGCATCAGAGCCCGTTTTGAGATCTACCGAGAAAGATCTGAACTTAAAACGACTGATATGCAAACCACTGACCTTGCAGGAAGCTGTACCACCCAAACAACGCGGCTCTGGGCATGGCCGCCATGCGGGCGGGGGTGACCCACTGGCAGGCCGGCCTCATTGAGCTTGCCCACGGGATGATCTGCAAGGCCTACGGAATTCTAATGGTGACCCACGGCCCAACGCATCCCATCACCAAGGACCTGGAGGTACACGTAAAGATGGACGCCGCACCAAATTGCGAGAATGCGGTTGTTGTTTGAAAATGTTGTTTACATGGGGGAGCTGCTGTTAAACGACATTCCTGAATGTTCTTTTGGCAAGAAAATGCAACCATATCATGCTGCTGATCTCATGTCAGCAGCAGTTTATCAAGCTGAGATTGAAACTAAGTGCAGCTGAGGTAAATCTGTCCAGACGGAAACCAGGGCAGTCACCAGGAGGTCCTTGCACCTGACAAGCTGGCTCCATCTTATATCCAAGCGGAAGGATTTCCCTCACCTTTGTTTTAATGTGTGCAGACAAAAAGCCTTTTGTTTATATTTATTTAATATTTTTCGCTGTTCCGCAGGTTTTTACAACTAAATGAATCCAAAATGTTAAAAACAATTTCCTCCATCCCTCCGCAGGCCATGCGCATGCAAACAGAGATGGAGCTGAGGATGTTCAAGCAGAACGAGTACGTTTACCACAGCATGAGAGAGGCCGCCCTGAAGAACAAGCCCATGGCCATGATGCACGAGCCCAAGTCCATGGAGGAGGGCATCAAGAACCTCTTCCACCGCAAGAAATGATGCAGCCCGGCAACCACTTTCACTCACTGACCGTGTATTGCTCAGACACCTTTTTTTCCGCCCAGGGACTTTTGTTTTTGTAGGTTTATCTTTTCATTAAAATGCCACCAAGTCACACAATTGTACTGCCTGTCTGTGAGCATACAAGAAGAAAGTTTCGAAGGACTTCAGCATTTCAACTATCAGTTCCTGCTAATTTTGCAGTCTTCAGAGGGGATGCTTTTGGTTGGGAGGGTGTGAGCACTCTTTAAAAGCCCTTGTGACCTTTAAGAGACTCAACAAATGAGTCATAGTTACTGGATATAGGCGACGCCACATATACTACCTGGATTTCATTGTGGAGCCATTCCACTGATGAAGTTCACTGGAGTGCTTTTGTTCACAGGCTCATCTGTCCTCCAAGTGGTATTTGTGGTGATGATCTCAAAGCCACCACTCAGATCAACCAGAGCCCTGATCGATGATTGAAATACCAATGGAGAAAAAACAAACAAACCCAAATGGAAACAGCACAATGGAGGTACTTCAGAAATTTGGAAAACGTTAACATGAGACTGATTTCAAAGAGGTCAAACATGCTTCAATTGAAAATTTCGAGCAGTTCAAGCAGTTACTATTAGAGTTGATCCCCCCCGCCCCTTCCCCAACCCACTGTCACAGCCAGAGACCATCTCAACATCAGTTGGTGCCACTTTGGCCTACATGAAGCCACACATGACAGACAATGTGCCGATCACAAAGCACAAACAAGCCTCCTCTAGCATGAAATCAACCACGCACCCCCAGGCGGTGATTGATGTCCATCTTAAGTCACATGGTGGCGCTCATCTAAATGGACAAGTGGGCATTTTCCCCTATGAAACACTGATGTACCTCCAAAATCCATCAATGGCTTGTGGAGCACTAGCAATTTTGAAACAAGCACCCCATTTTGTTTTTCTGGCTTTTATTTTATCACAAGTCCTTCACATCCGTTTGCTTGTCCTCTTGTAAACAATCCCCCCAAGGGTCATGGTCTGAAAGCAGAGAGAGCGTGTTAAGACGCCAGCCCTGTCCGAGGCTGTAGAATGGCGGGGTGTTGCTTACTCACGTTCACGATCGTGTTTGCATCCACCAGCTCTGTGACCGACTGGATTCCCTTCAGTGAGACCTTCAGCGTGTTGCCTTCACGCATTACCACCGCCTTCAAGAAGTAGCAAGCCAGGTCAGTCTCCAGATTATTGGCAGGCAAGAGGTTTGGCCTTCACAAAAGCCAGTGAACTTTCTTTTTTGCCTCACTGGCACTCACTCCATCGCACTCTCGCTTACCTTGACCTTCTCTCCAGTGATGGTTTCCAGCTCTGCCTCCTGTCCAATCGTAAAACTGTTGACAAGGACCTTTGAGCCGGTGGAGACAGTCACCTTGAAGTTGTCCCCATTCTCCTCGATCTCAGAGATGCTTTTGATGTCTTTTCCTTTCTGGATGAGTTCATCTGGGAGACCTGCAGACCAGTTAGAGGAAGTTTATTGGAATCAAATAAAAAGCTCTATCCAGTTCCAAGTTTGCCCGATAATTCAGTGTGCGCAATTCTGAGTCCACCACCACATCTTCAACATTATCTCATTTGAGTGCAGAGTGGGCCACAATTACGAAGAACTTTAACATCCAAGCCAGCGTTTGCAGCACCCAGAAGCAGAGAGAGGTCACATCACGTACCAATGGCCTTCATGAAAGGCTCAAAGTTCTCCTGAGACTCCAGCTGGTATTTTCCAGAGAAAGACATGATGGCAGGCAGCGAAGGTGAAGGAGGAGCGACGGCGTGCCTCTTATATGTTCTCGCTGCACGTTGCTCCAATCATTGACCACAAGCACCGCTAATTAATCCAACTCCAGCCCACTTCTCCCCCCGGAGCTCAAAGTAGAGCCTTGGAGAGAGATAAGACAGATGTACTGTGCTTTGGTCACACAGATAAAGGAGGTAGCACAGTGAGGTGACCTTTGACTTGGTGGGAGGGGAACCATCGCAAGCGTGATGGGATCTGCTTGAATCGGCGGGGAGGCCCGGTGTGTGTGATTAATCGCCTGGATACTGCCGGTAAATCAAAGATGTCTGAATCTGCAATGACGTGGCCATCACTGTGTCTCTGAAGGTGCTGTTTCTTTTTTGTTTGCACAATGTCTGGATTTCTAGAAAAATTACTTTTGTGCTTTTGTCGGATTTTATTTCTTTTTTTCCCCTTAGAGCCGAATTCAAAAATGCACAAAAATCCACAAACAAAACCAACACACCTGACGTACCATTAAAGACAGAAAAGATTAGATAACTTCTGCATTAACTGCTCAATCAAACACAATGAAACACTCCAATATTCCTCCAATAAATGAGTGAGTGCATGGAAATCTTTCCTAAAATGCGGCAGGAGTCCCTTTTGCAGCACGTGGCCTCCACTCGCGTCAAACATAACAAGATGATTGTGGTTCACACAGCTGAGGTGTTTTACAAGCCGTTTTCACTTTATTAGGAGCAGCTGTGCGGCACGGGCCGGCACATTAACGAGTGTGTGCGCTTGTGTCTGTGTGTGTGTGAGAGAGAGAGTGAGAAGTGCATTGCACTCAGGCCCCAGATGAGTCTCAGATGGGTCTCCACTGTTTGGACCTCTGTGTTTCCATACACAAAGCACACAGGACAGTGGGAACACTCGTCAAGTAAACGCACAACATGACCTGAGCTGCTCCCACAACACTGTGTGTGTGTGTATATGTGTGTGTGAGTGTGCGTGTGTTTGAGAAGTCCTCGTTTGGTAAAAGTGTGTTTGATGAAATACTAATGACACAAGACACAAACACAATGACATTACTGCTCTAACCCGGATCCAGTACTGTTAAAAGGTAGAAGTTGTGTTTACTCGGTTTACCTTTCTGTGTTTCTTATTCTATACCCTGCAAACTGCTGGAAAACACCCCTCTCTTGGTCCATCATCATCACGATCATCATCATCATCTCGTAATGCTCTGTTAAACCACAACAGAGTAGTGTTCATTCAAAATTTGGACCGTAGTACATAGACTCAATGACTCTACAACTCTCAATGACTCAATGATCCTACAAATAGTACTCTTGGAATCTACCCGTATCACTGACTGACTGATTAATGTTTAATAACGGCTGTTGCATCATGGAGGGAGGACCAAAGGTGGCCGCCGCTGCCGGTGATACAATCACAAAATACAATCATAAAGTACCATTGCAACATCCGATTGTGTCAGTTGCCCCTCCCCACGCAGACGTCATGTGAGGATCCTGAACTCACCAACTGTAGGCCGCCATTGTGAAGAGTTTAACGCTAAAAGATAAGAGTGCTGTGGCCTCTGTGTGTGTTATGATAGCGAGATGTAGTTTCGAGCCGCCTCTTGATAAGTTCAGCGCTTGTGCTTCAGTAGCAGTGCGGTGGACTGTCCAACACGTTTCAGGTTGGACTGCCCAGCTTCCCATCAGCGTTGGACATTAGTTTGTGTATATTCATTACGTCTGTAGGGTTTATACGTTGGTTTTTCTTTTTTCCAAAGACAAGAGGTGTTTCATACCTTGAAATACCATAAACGTTTCTGAGGAAGGCGGAAGAGCAAACGCTGAAACTGTCAAGGTATGAAACACCTCTTGTCTTTGGAAAAAAGAAAAACCAACGTAGCGTTGGACATTGTACGGTCGGTGGGTGGAGACAGGAGGCACGTTTCATACTCAATCAAACTTTATTTCAACATGCACGTGTCTGGATTACACACATTTGTCAGGACTCGTCCTTGTTTTTATCCTTAAAAATATACTAACCAAGGCACTCTACACACAGGTACTCAGCGTTTGGAGGGCGGCTGCAAGATTAAAGTTACAAATACGATCGTGCAATCTCAAACTACGTGTCCCGAGAAGGCGGGTTTCTTTTCCGGTGAAACGTCGGCGTCGGCAGGGGCTCATTGGTGAGCTCGGTGGGGAGAATTGTGGGAAGCCAAGTGCAGCAGCCTGAGGAGGAGGTCGCCCGGGTCGCTGCCATCATACTGGCTGGCCTGGTCGTCGCCGTCCTCCTCGCTGAGACAGGATTGGTCCGTGCTGCAGCTCTCTGATTGACCCACAGACATTGAAAAGACATTTTGAGCTATAGTTTCTACCGATTTGTTTCCAAATTGCAGAAAAGAGTGACTCATGGGCTCAAAACATCCAGTATCAAATATGATACTTTGGGCGTTGCAGAGTTAATTAGAAAAAATCTAAAATCGGTGTTGATTTGCCACAGGAGTAAATATGTCACATTCATGATTTGACCAAACCATTCAAACAATTCGTATCTACACACATGCACAATGGACGCTCTAAAACCAAACGTACCCGCATCGCAGCAGAGTCCTGAGGCGGCACAGCGCCCCCCTTCAGATCCACAGGGTCTCCCTCCGGCCTGGCAGGGGGTGAGCAGGTAGTTCTCCTCCACGCACTGAGCAGATTCTGGAGAGCCAATCAGGCAGCCCAGCCCCTCCCCACAGCAGATGCTGGGGCCGTAGCAGCGCCCCCTGTCTCCAGGGCCGCACGGCATGCACTGGGACAGACACATTTACTGATATTTATGACATTTCCTCCACCGTTGCGGTGTGGTACAAGTTACCGGTAAGAATAATCACAACAAGACTTTCGTTGTCCACTTACATACCAAGACCTGGACTATCTTTAAGCATAAGAGAGAGGACAAGGTGCAGTACTCCATGAGTACTATTTCCTTACCTTACGGAGAGGAGCGTCCATGATCGACCTTTTCCCGCCGATGGGGCAGTTGGAGATGTAACACGCTGAGCAAACGGACAATAGAAACAGAAGGCACACGGACACAGCAGCTCCACTCATTTCTAGGAGAAGAGGAAGGAAGAGAGAAATCAGAAAACAGAGAGGACCTTCTTCTCCACCCATGCCCACTTACTTACTGGATTCTTCTCTTCTCTTTCTCTTCAAGTTGTTTCAAATGGTTTCCAGATTCTTGTTGGGTTCTCCGGTCGCCAAGTGCCCCTTATATACCGCCAGGACTTTGGCCGCGAGTGACACAGAAAGCCGAAAGCCACTTAGAAGTGGATAATGAGCAGGGTTTTTTTACACAGACACCTCCAGTGACGAGGCTCGGACAGGTCAGAGGGCAAGATCGGTCCGTGTCCAGCTATCGAGTTTAATTAGCACATGTTCGTGCTCGTGCATACGGGAGACAGAGGACGGGTGGTGCCGTCTGTCGATTGAAGAGGACGTTCCTGCCGGGGTCAAATTTGGTCGAGAATCCACCAAGTGGGTTCATGTCTTTTCTCCTCAAACTCAAGACATGTAACATCCTGGTGGCACAGAGATTAAATGCTGAAAGTTTGGAGGAAATTTCTGGTGGGGTCCATTTTGTCTTATAATCCTCATCATGGGTCAACTTTCGTCCCCCGTTTAGGAATAAATTCCATTTTCACATTGAACGTTTGATAATTCATAATCTGATGAATGTTGTTGGTGATCACAATTCCATCCTGTTCACCCTTTATCCTCCCAATTGTGCAGAAAAGGAAAATATATTCAATATTTCCATGATTATAATGAAACTTTCAGTTCCCAACACACAAATGAGACACGTGTTCCAATGTCAACAACATCTGCCTATTTTTGGTGTTTTTTGTTTATTTCCACCTGGCCTGCACAAGTGTCCATCAGCGATACAAACACTGTAGTGGTTTTGAACTATGCAAAAAGTTCCGAACTTTACTGCAGAATACAGTGACATGGCAAGATGGGAGCACAGGATCTCATTCTCCAGGATTTCTCTCGAAAGTGAAGTGTCCAAGTACAAGTGATACCAGTAAATTGTCTGTCCTGCTTATATTTACAGTATTTTCAGAGAAATGTCCACAAAGGGTCAGAGGAGGCTAACCACGGGGGGCCAAGAGGTCAAAATCCTCACAAACCCTCAATGGCACGATGCTGCGCGTCCTCCTCCGTGATGTCACGGGCGGCATCGAGTGATGTCATGAGCGGTATTGATTGACGCATCAAGTTCAGAAGCTGTGACGTCACAGCCAGATTTCGATTTTTCTGTCGTGGGGAAGGGTGTGTTCCTCACCTGTTGGTAAGATAAGATTTTCCCTTACTGATCTCGCACAGCGGTCTTGGAGAAGAGGCAGAGAAGAGGTGCCTGGATTAAATAAACAATTCTGTTAACAAAGATATTTCAATGAGCAGGAGCTTGATCCAAAAATTAGCGCACATACAGAAACTTTCAGAATTTCCATCTTGATTTTCCTTCCTTTTTGGTGAGGTGGTTGAATACTGTGGCAAAATGTGTTTTCACGATCTTCATCAGGTCAAAGAGGAGAAATCCCAAACTGCCATGACACCTGGGCTATTCTGTTTGTAGCCTATTGGGTCGCTACATGCAAATACGATGACAAAAGAGGCCCACGCACCAACGTGTCACACATCTTACACACATACGCTTCCGACTCATTAGTAACCCTCTTAATCACTTTCAGGAATTGATACACACACCGTCTGGGTCTTGGGGTTAATTAGTCTTGCGAGCTAATTAACACGGCTAATGACGAACCACAGCCGATTAGGGTCGGCCTCACAGATTCAATGATATGAGCTCAATTATTGTTGCTCCCTTCAGGTCCGTGAAGTGCCACATCATCTTGATCAGAAAGAAAATTCCAAATCACGGGGCCGAGGACGTCTTTGTAAAACATTGTGTACTTAAGTGGGCTTATTTATGTTTTCTCCCTGACTTGTCACACAACAAAATATTTGTAAATGTAAGTGAAAATGGTTCAATAATTCACTTGTGTGTGACCAAGACAAAACCCCCTTGCACAACTAGCTACTCCTGCCCCCTAGTGGCACCAAGTGGAAATTTGTGGGGATTAGTATGTACAATGAGTTAGTATTGGGGGACGCCTGCATTCTGTTGACTGTAACTTATGATAAGCGCACAAAATTTTTTGAATACTTTGCCATAAAATGAAAAAATAATGTGGAAATTACAAATGTTCCTGCAAAATAATTAACAACTCAGAAGCCCACACCACTAAAGTTAATTGTAATTTAAGATACTGGATTATACAACTGAGTCCCCCCAGTCCAAATATGTCATGTTCCACTCCATAAAAGACATGCACAGGCTAACTTGGGACATTTAACGGTTAGAAAGTTGAGGTGTAACTCTGTAGTAAATGAGTTCATCTCCTCAGACAGGAAAAGGAGCAAAGGCTGGATGCTCCCCGCATGCCGGGGCCATCCTCGAGCAGCACGGGGACATTTTCCTCCTCTTAAAACTCGCATTCCTGCATTGTTTTCAGGCAAAAGCGCCACATCTCTCGTCCCCCGCCTCTCCCAAAAGCCGAGTAAATCCCTATTTCATAGAGAAATGGAGATGTCTATCTAGTGTTTCCTTATTTTTCTGCAGGAAGGCACTCGGCTTGTTGACTTCCTCTCCCCTCCCTTCCTTCCTTCTCTCCGAAGGTACTCATCTGAAAAATGAGAACAAAGTGATTGTTCCTGTTCTCTTTCTTAAGTCACTTCAAATGCTATCCACAGGCAGGCGGCTCATTGTCAGGAGGGCTGCGGCCAGCTCGGCTCAGACGGAGGAGCACAGGTACAGGTAGAGCAGCAGCCACAGCATCGCCAGCACACACGCGCCACTGCACTCCACTGGTAAGTTCCATAGATCTCCCTCTCTCTCTCCCTCTCTCCCTCTCTCTCTCCCAGACACGCACACACACGCATGCACGCACACAAACAGGCTCCGCGCTGTGGCTGGCATTTGGGGCAAAGGAGGGGCTTGGCGTGTGTGTTTTAATGGGCCGGGGGCTTTTGCACAGGGGTTATTATCAGAGATTAAAAATGCAGAATAATGTCGGCTTTACATGTGAAGAGGATAAAAGTGCTGCGAGTGTGTGCAGGTGAAAGTGACTGAGGGAGGAGGAATGACTGTGGGTGATTGTGGCACTTGGCAACTGTTTACATTCTTTGTTTTGCACATATTTGATGCATTTGGAATGGTTGTTCTAAGAGTGGAACAGGTATCTTTAGAGTGGAATGGTATCAATATTTACTTTGTGCTCCAGATTAGATGTTGATTAGCAGCTGTGAGTCAAACATCCTTATTTGACTATAATTTGTCGGTTTCTTAGTACAGCATCTCCTTTAATTGAAAGTCGCAATCAAATACAAACCAAATCATCTCAATAAGTCATTTATCACTCTCTCACTCATGCAAGAATTGTAATCGGCTCCTGTGTATTTATAAAATCATTGCACAGCATCCTCTCAGCATTTGATGCATTCATTTGGAATCTGTGATTTCTGCATTTTTAAATTTTCAATCACAATTCCCTGCAATTTAATCGTCTCTGCTGACATTTCCTCAGATATTGTTTTCATTCATTGTTCATGAAAGGTACAAACCAGGACGTGGTGTTTAGAATGTAACACTTGAAACCAGACAAACAAAACAAAACAATCATTTCAATAATAGCAACAAAAATACTATGCAACTACTGCTACTATCACCACCACAGCTACTACTAACAATAATGACAATGAAAGTATTGATATTATCCTACTTAAGTCCAAAAAGTCAGAGTTCTGCTGTGTTATTCTGCCGTTGATAGCAGCCTTTTTCACACAGATAATTAAAACTATTTATAGCAGAGCAGATTTGCGCTTCAGCGCTGCCATGCAGAAGTGAGACAGTTCCTCTCCGACTGTCTGTCGCCTCCCGGCTTTCATCCGAGCTCATCATCCCGTCTCTGTCTCGTCCACGCGCAGAGCGGCTGCCGCGGAGCTGTTGTTCATAAATCTGGTGTCTTAACTAAACGCCAAGTTCACGCCGGTGGCTGGTTGGCTTTGGGCTACAGGTGGATGGGATGCTGCCGCTGCAAATTCGTCGTTATGGTCCCCTCCTCTCCACGCGAGAGGGCAGCGGACGGAGGCAAAACGAGGAAGTTGCCCTCTGCCGCCAAAGCGCGAAAAGATGAAGAGAGCGAGAGAGAGATGGAGAAGCGAAAAGCGAGCAGGAGGTAGAAGTGAACAGGTCACGCAGAACTTCCTAATTTCGGGAGAGGGGGAGAGCGGTGAGAAAGGAAGAAGTGAGAACGTTCAGGTCGAGCGGCAGGAGGTCGGGACGGGGTCGAAACCAGAGCGGCGGTCACGGACGCGGCTTCGTGTGTCTCAGCCATGATAATGCCACTAAGCTCCAACATGTGATGGTGTCTTCTCTCGGTTCATCTAGGAGGAAGATGGAATCGGGCGGAATGAACTTCTCCCCATCCGCCACTCCTCCTCCCATGCGACAGTCTCAGCCGAGCTTCTATGGAAGTCCCTCTCCCTTCTTCATGGAGACGCCCCATTTCTCGCCTCCCAGATACCCCGTTGTCCCCCCGTCCGCAGACTCCTACGGTGCCTTCGGCCTGCCGGCGTTCTTCCCTATGCTGGGCCACCGCGCCGCCCATTACCTCCGGCAAGAGAAGGACGGGTCCCAGAAACGCAAAAGGCCCCCCGTCAAAATGGAACCGGGCGAAGACGAATCTCCGAAACGAGCCGGGGAGCCGGCGGAAGACAATGAAACGAAAAAGACAGTGGACCTCTCCTACGTCCCGTTCTCGCTCCCGCCGCGGCCCGTCCCTTCCCCGTCTCCCACGCCCCTTCCCGGTATGATCGACCTGAACAGGCTGCAGCTCCAGCACAGGTCCCTGTCCCGGTGTGACGCCTACCCGGCCGTGACATCGCCCGTGCAGGTCAAGCAGGAACCTCTCAGTCCTTCGCCCCTGTGGCCTCCTTCTCCTCTCCTCCTCCACCCTCCGTACTTCCCCCCTCTCCACCACAGCCTGCTGCCCTACCCCTTCTTCATGCCCAGGCCCGTCTTGCACCTTCCTCCGGGCCCTTTCTACCCCAGACCGGACCTCCAACCCTCCCACCGGGGGGCCCGTGCCTCGTCTCCCCGAGGCGGACCCGCCAGCGCCGAGAAGCTGGGCTACAACGTCCACGTGGACGAAAGCTACTACGTGGACGTGGGCGGCGACCAGAAGCGATGGAAGTGCCGCATGTGCGAGAAGTCCTACACCTCCAAATACAACCTGGTTACGCACATTCTGGGCCACAACGGCATCAAGCCGCACGGGTGTCACCTGTGCGGGAAGCTGTTCAAGCAGCTGAGCCACCTGCACACACACCTGCTCACACACCGCGGCATGAGACCGCACAAGTGCAAGGTGTGTCACAAGGCCTTCACCCAGACCAGCCACCTGAAGAGGCACATGATGCAGCACAGCGATGTCAAGCCGTACAGGTGAGCGTCTTTTATTTTTGTCCATCCGTCCATTCGCCTGTCTTCCTCTTAACCCCAACCCTCACCCTTTTCCACCCCTTCCCTCAGCTGCAGCGTGTGCGGCCGGGGCTTCGCCTACCCCAGCGAGCTCCGAGCTCATGAGCTGAAGCACAAGAAAGGCCAGGAGAACGTGTGTGTGGAGTGCGGCCTGGATTTCCCCACGCTGGCTCAGCTGAAGAGGCACCTGACGGCTCACCGCGGCCCCACGCTGTACAGGTGAGACCTCGACATCTTCACCGGCGTCTTTGTTGGCGTGTGTTTGGTTCTGTCACAAGTGTGTGTGTGTGTGTGTGTGTGTACATCCTTTTTGCAGGTGCGCTGAGTGTCAGAAGACCTTCCAATACCCGAGCCAGCTGCAGAACCACATGATGAAGCACAAAGATATCCGGCCGTACATCTGCAGCGAGTGCGGCATGGAGTTCATCCAGTCGCACCACCTGAAGCAACACACACTCACACACAAGGTGGGTGTCCTTCTTCCCTTTCTTACCCTTTTTCCCCCTTTGGTGTATTTTACTCTGGCACACTTAGGATGAGCGACATTGAGAGATTTTGGACCAGAGACCCACCAGATCGCCTCTGAAATCAGGAATCAGGATATCTTTATTGTTTTTTTACCACAATTCACATTATGTAATGAAATCAAGGTGCAATGTTGAGGACTGGGAGGGACGGGGTTGGGGTCTGGATCCGGTCGGTGAGAGACTTCTGGTCCGATCAGCTTCTCCCTCGGCTCTCTCGCCTCCAGGGCGTGAAGGAGCACAAGTGCCGCATCTGCGGTCGCGAGTTCACCCTGCTGGCCAACATGAAGCGCCACGTCCTCATCCACACCAACATCCGCGCCTACCAGTGCCACATGTGCTTCAAGAGCTTCGTCCAGAAGCAGACGCTCAAAGCCCACATGATCGTCCACTCGGACATCAAACCCTACAAATGCAAGGTGAGACGGTCCTTCTGATGGGACACGAAAGAGGGAAAGACAAAAAAAGGGAACTCGTGGCGGTGGAGTATGTCAGACGGGGATAATTTAGCTTCCGTCTGTGGTATTTAGCGGTGGCGGCCATGACAGGCTTCGAGACTTCTGCCCCCGTGCCTGTGCGACCTTCTGGGCTTGGTGGTGGGATTTGGAGACCATGACCAGATAGCAGGGAGGCTTTTGGCAGCCAGAGCCTCCTCGTCCATAGGAAGGATATCGCCGCACAAAAACCGCCTCTCTAACAATGGCCCCGCAGCCTCCCCGGAGAACGGGGCCCTGCAAATAGATTTCATCTCGCTTTCTCTGCTGCTGGAGGGAGCTTCCTGTTTTCTCACGGTCCTCTTGGACAGTTTACAGTCCCTCTCTCCTCCTGAAGGAAAGGACCACCCTAATAAAAAAGAATGCAGAGGAAGGACAGCGCAGGAGTTGCCCTTCCCTGTTCTCTCCTCCAGGCCCCTGTCTCCATGCTGCTTCCTCTCTTCCCCTCTCTCTCTCTCTCTCTCTCTCCCTCTCTCTCTCTACCTCCCACTGTCTCTCTCTCTCTCATTCTTTCTTGTGCTTCTGTGTGTGCGAGCATGTCAGCAGGAGTGAGGGAGGGGGAAGAGAGGAAAGAGGAAAAGAGGGAAACAATGATAACAGGAGAGGGTGTGTGTGTGTGTGTGTGTGCGTGCCTGTGTGTGTGTGTGAATGCTTGCACATTCATTCATGAGCGTCTGCAGCTCTGCGTGCTTTGAACAACAGCCACCTGACAAAACATTTGATTTGGCAGAGAACAAAGTCTAGTGGATGGATGATGGTGGCCTATTGTGTCCTCGCTTTAAATAGATACACACACATACACATGTGCGCGCACACACGCACAGCGCTGCGGGATTTCAAGGAATATTACGAAATGTTCTTATTTGGGTTGCGCTGCCCCAGACGGTTCTACTCTCGTAAATAAATGGCACTGCCCGGCTCCGTTCTTCCCAGAGGTTGAGTTCCGCCGATATGCAGCAAATGACGATCCGAGTTGAATTTGTGGGTCATGAGGCTTTTGCCGTGATGGTGACTTCATGTCTGTCGTGTGTTTTGTTCCATGTTGAAGCTCTGCGGGAAAGAATTCAACAGGATGCACAACCTCATGGGCCACATGCATCTCCACTCGGACAGCAAACCCTTCAAGTGTCTCTACTGTCCCAGCAAGTTCACGCTGAAGGGGAACCTCACCAGGCACATGAAGGTCAAACACGGGGTCATGGACCGCGGCCTGGACGAGAGACGTAAGGATGCAGGTTCACTTGAGGTAGAAAGGGTGTCGAACATTGGTTGTTGTGATGTTTAATGGTTCCGTCTGTCTTCGTAGTGTTTCGGCGAAGAGGACGGTTCTGTCTGTCCTCTCAAATGAGCCTCATGAGACGCTTCAGCCAAGAGGAGCCCTTCGACCTTTCCCGAAAACCCCCCGCACTGCCCGGCCTCCGCTTATCCCAATCGGATGGCGAGAGCGTCCTGGGAAGCTCATGTCAGGAGGAGGAGGACGAGGAGAGTTTGTATCGGAGGAGCCAGTACAGCCCCGAGGTGGACCAACAGGGAGAGGAACAGGACAGTCTGGACAGGGAGAACAGAAGAAAGGAGGAGGGCAGAAAAATCAGAAGGTCAGACCAGGAGGTGGACCGCAAGAGGGGCCAAAGATACGAGAGCAAGTCGGCGGCACAGAAGCTGAGCTTGGGCGAGCGGGCCTACGAGTCCGAGCCGGAGCCTGGGGTGCTACGCAGCTACGAAATGGACTCGGAGCCGGGAGACGACACCCCACAGGGAGAGCTAGACGAGCCAGAGGGGGGAGGCGGGGACGGCGTCCTCGATCTGGCCGAGAGGACGCGGAGAAAAGCGGAGCCGGGTGAAGCAGGGGGTCGCTCTCCACTGGGGGACCTCACAGACGTCGGTGGGATCCAGGAGGATGTGGAAGAGGATGAGGGACAGGAGGAGGAAGGCGGAGACGAGAAAGGACGACAGGGTGAGGTGGGGCGGGAGGAGGAATGAGAGGACGATGGAGGCATTGAGGAATGCTGACAATGTTATGACAGGGAAATGCAGAGGAAGCGAGGGAGACACGCCCACGGCCAGAGAGAGGAGAGCGTGCCGCGCTCTTATTGTGAAGGGGAAAATGCCATTTGTGTCCAAGTGCCTGAGATAAAAACATGTATTTACTCATTTTTTGTAAATGAAACGGTCTCTTTGTCTATTTACTGCCATTCCTTCCCTTTCCAGAAATTCCATGTTTATTCGTGAGCATGTTTTCCTTTTTTTTCTACCACAAGCAATGATAAAATATGCAGTACAATCTGTAGTTAAGAAGTGGTATTAAGGGAGGTATCAAATGTTAAACATTTAGACAAAAATCAACTTTTCACCTAACTGTGAGTCATCCTGGCCAATCACAGCACTTGAATAAGATGACTGACAGCTGCATCCTCCACTCAGCACCGATGGGTGTAGCCATTTTGTTTCAAATCATTTTACACATAATTCCTATTCTCACATATGGCATTTAAGACCTAGATACATATTGTTTGGTGTCCAATGGTTATTTGGGGTATAAAACACACGTAAGTGCTAAACGTGGGGTTTCTATTCCAGTATCTACAAAGATTTTTTTCTAAATATCATTCATTGAATTGAAAAGTTGTTCAAATGGCACCATACAGAATATCAGGCAGGAGAAGGGGCTTTGTTTTGTAACATGAAAGATTCTCAAGGAATTCAAATGTAAAGCTGTGAAGCTTGCTGGATTGATTATCTTTGTAAATAAAATGGGAGTTTTTTAAAAATGAGGGTATTTAATTTTCCTCGTTTTTAAAATGATTCTGTGTCGTTGGCTGAAACACTGTTGGTTGCTGTCGCTTTTATTAGTGTGATTTTTGTAGCTTCCAGGTTATTTGTCATCAATTTCACAATTCTGTGGTATTCAAATCAAATGTGGACAAATGATTGTACCATGATTTGTCTTTTTTTCCCGCATTGGTTGGTTATTATACTGTATGAAACAGTGTTAAGCTTGCCTCATGTGAATCTGTGAGTCTCAATGTCAAATAAAATCTGTTTTCTGAATTTGCAAGTTCTTATTGTGTGTTTTTGTTCAAATGTCTAAATTGACTGTCCGTGTGTGTGTGCGCGCGCATGTGTGTGCGAGCGCGGAATTATGTTGCCCTGCAGCACAACAATGGCCACTTGACCGTGATTCTACTACGCCTGCTCAAAGCTTTGCTGACTATTTCCAGCTGCTTTGCAACTTTGTTTTGACGAGGAACTCTGTGATTTGTGAAGTTATTACTCCCCCGTCTTCCCTCCCGCACAATCCTCAAGCCAAACCCGAGGGACGATTGCTGCGCGTTTCACCGCCTGCCGCTCTCCTTGTGCCTCTCTTTCAAAGCGGAGGAAGAGGAAGAGAAAACACCTTCCCTCTTCAAGCTGCTGATCACATAGCAGAGAGAGACGGACCCAGCGGGTGTCCCAGACATAGGCCAACGTCTGTCTGCACCGCTCGCGCTGAAGGATTCAGACGTAGTCATCTACACGAGAGAGTATGCTGAGGAAGGTGATGATGGATCTGGCAGGAATCAGCTGTGGGATGGATCAGCTGTTTGAGGGATCAGCTGTGGGATGGTTAGTCCTGAGATCTTGTGTGCTGAATTCCGGAGTGGGGAAAGATCTAAATGAATAAATGAAAAGCACGTGAGAAACAACATTTTCTGTCTGGGTGGATAGATGGACGGGTGGATGGACGGGTGGATGGACAGGCAGGCAGAAAAACAGACACACAGACTAGATAGATAGATAGATAGATAGATAGATAGATAGATAGATAGATAGATAGATAGATAGATAGATAGATAGATAGATAGGAGAAATCCGACAGACAAGAAGAGAAGAGAAGAGAAGAGAAGAGAAGAGAAGAGAAGAGAAGAGAAGAGAAGAGGATTTGTACAAACCACGTCTAACATGTAACACACATGGATGCAAAAATCAGAGGCCATATATGTTCTGTGGTGCTTGAAGAAGA
>OMPJ01028388.1:4788-22878 GCA_900312935.1 Carapus acus
GGGGGGGGGCAGCTGTGATGTCATAGCCATGTCTGGGTGGGGAGCGAACACAGATAACTGTGTGTGTGTGTGACAGAAAAAGCATTACACAATAGTTAGAAAGAGTGTGTGTGTGTGCGCGCATGAAGGATTGCGTGAGGTTGGAGTGTAAAAAAGAAAGACGCCGGGCGGCCACCAAGTAGCATGAATGGCATTTCTGTCAGAGCAGCGGTTGTTGTTGTTGGGGCGGTGCAGGCACAGCAAAGTGAGCAGGAAGCGATGACGGCGCCACCTCACCTTGTTTCTTCAGCTCCTCAATTTGCTCCTCCTTCACGTCCAGCTGATCGGTGAGGCGAGAGGCGGAGTCTAAGGCGGCGTTGGCCTCGTCCAGGTTCAACTGATGGAACGGCGCAGCACCAGTGAGAAACACTCACACCTTTCGACTCAGCTGCTGATTGTAGCTAATGATATGCCACTGGTGGTGATTGATAACACTGACTAATTAACACAGATTTGACCAAGATGTGATTTTGTGATGCCGTTTTATCACCACAATTTAACAGAAATACTGACAGAATGTGCTTTTCCAATCACACCTCTCACTATATCTCATGTATGTGGACGATTGCTATCATCAGCGCTCCGGCAGAAACAGAATAATTCTCATGTCTGATGGTTGGTGGTCTACCTGAAGTGCAGATGCCTGGTCCTCCAGCTTCAGAGCTTTTTTCCTCCACTCATTCTTCTCTCTCTTGTGCTTATCAAGCTCTGCCGAGTACATGGCTTTCTCCTCTGAGAGTGGAAGCGGGCGAATGGACATTATTGTTATTGTCAGGCTGCCAGTACAGATCTTTGCATCAAGCATTCTCAGAGAGTTAATAGATATTCAGTTGATGGAAAGAAATACTGACAAGTGCCATTTTCTGAAAAGTAGGTACTCTCAACAGTGTGTTATCTGCACTCAATGGGTGGTTGAATGAACGGCGCTTGCCTTGCTGGAACTGCTCTAGCACCATCTGCAGGTTGGACAGTGACACTGCGTACTGGTTGACCTGCTCCTGGGAGGCTCTGAGTTGGGTGAGGGCTTCATCCCTCTGCTTCACCACCCTGCTCAGCTGCTCCTGCAAAGATTCCACCTGCAGGCAGGCTTGCTGGCTAAAGACCAGGGAGGGGGGGGACAGCAAAAAAAGAGTCAAGATTGCGAGTCATTTGAGGATTTTGAGGGGGGGGAGTGTTTTTAGATGCAAAAAAAGGTGAACTGATTTACCTCTGCGTGGTACAGATTTTCATTTTTCACATGACTATTATTTATTGTGCTATGATTTGTGTACAATGCAGCACGTCTGTGTGATATCTGGCCAGGGAGTGCAGCTGATTTACTGCTATAAGCATTTCCCTAAAATCTTGAATAACAATACATCACTCTTCACATGACATACAGACACACAGAGATTACACAGCATAAAAAACGTACCGTGCCCGAGCCACTCTGGAAACCTTTTTTTTCCCCAACGGTCATTTCATTATTTACCGTCATTCACTTAGTGTCCAACGCACTCACCTGGCGCTCTCCACTGCACTGGAGGACGTGGCCAGCCTCTCGTCCAGAAAAGAGATCCTTTTGCGCAGGTCCGTCTCCCTGTCCTCCGCCGCCAGGGCCTCTCTCGTGTACGAGTCCTCAATCTCCAACAGGTGATTGCGCAGCCTGTCCAGCTCCAGTTTCAGACGTTGTTCTTTGTCCCTCATGTGCTGCAGCTGCGAGAGCGAAGGCACGACAGTGACTACGACAGGTCGGGCGGTGGGACCAGCGAGAGGGCGAGAGATGCCGAGCTGCCTCACCTCCGTCTGGATCGCGGTCGTTTCCATCTGCTTCTGCTTGAGGGCCATCATCACCTGGTCCCTCTCCTGCTGGAACGCCACCGCTTTCTCTTGCATGGACTTCATTTCATTGAGAAGCTGATTCAGCTCCGACGACTTGCCCTACATTAAGTGGCACACGGTAAAAATCAGAACATATTGGTCACAACTAAGCACACAAACCCAGTGATGGCTTGAGAAAATGCCACAAGATGGCGTGAAACTGCAAACTGCCCTATGGAAACATAAAAAAAAAATGTCCACAAACAGTTAAAGTGGCAAGACTGACCTGCTCTTTGTCCTTCAGCATCTTCTCCACCATGGCCGCCTTCTCGCTCACGGCGCTCAGCTCAAACTCCTTCTCCCGCAGCAGGAGGGAAACCTGCATGTTGGTTTCCTGCAGCGCCCTGAACTCCGACTCCTTCTCTCGTGAACGGGCCACCACCAGCTCGTTCTCCTCTTTCAGCTTCTTGGTGTCCATCTCCAGGATGAGCGCCCGCTCCTTCAGGTTGGTGACCGCCTGCTTCAGCACCTCGTTGTCGTTCTCTCGGTTGCGCAGCGTTTCGCTGACCTGACTCAGCTGGTCTCCTTTGCTCTTGATGAGCAGGTCTTTCTCGCGCGTGGAGCTCTGCAGGGCCTCCAGACGTTCTCGCAGCAGCCGGGCCTCCTCGGCCCGACCCCTCTGCTCGCCCTCCGAGGCCGACGCGGAGTCAGAGAGCCGGTGGTTGATCTCCTGCAGGGTCCGGACTGTTTTGTCCCTCTCAGCCAGCAGTGCTCGCAGCGATGCAAGCTCTTCCTGCAAAGTCTCGCTGCTTGCCGGAGATGCAGGCGTGGCTATCGGGGCCACGGACATGGCGTCTGGCGGCGGCGGTGACACCCTGTCCAGTTTGCCGAGCAGGACGTCTTTGGTAGTGCTGAGCTGGCTGATGGACTGCTGCACTTGAGCCAGCTCCTGGCTGAGGGTTCCCAGCCTTAGCTCCTTGTGCTCGTAGTTCTGGATCAGCCGCGTGTAGTCCACGGACAGCTTGGAGCTGCAGTCGCTGTCCGCCGACACTTGACCCTGCAGCTTCAGGAGCTCGTCGTGCAGCTGCGCCGACTCCTGCTGCATGTTCTTGACGGTGGTGATGACCTGCTGCTTCCACTCCTCCATCTTCTTCACCTGCTGCTTCAATGTGTCCCTCTCCTGCAGCAGCTCCTCGAACTGGTTGCTGCTGACCCCGCCCGAGCCGGCGCCGGGCTCTCCTCCCGACGACTGGAGAACCGTCACCAGGGTTTGGCACTTCTGGGTGAGCGCGTCTATCTCGATGTCTTTCTCCCTGATGATGCGCGACAGGTTCTGGATGGTCTCCTTGAACATCTCCTGGTTGCCCGCCGGATCGCTCATGTTGGAAAGGCGCTGGTTCTCCTGCTGAAGTTTGAGGAGCGCCGCCTCCTTCCCCGCCATGATGTCCATGACGCGGTGGTAGTCGGAGCGGAGCTGGCTGTTCTCTCGGGTCTTCTCGTTCAGCACCGCGATCACCTGCTCCCTCTCCACCGCGTACGCCTGCAACTGCTGCTGGAGGTACAGCACATCCTGACCGTGTCCTCCGACCGTAGAGACTCTGGCGTGCAAGGCCTGGATCTCTAGATCCTTCTGCAGGATCATCTGCGAAAGTTTGCCCACCTCGTCGCGAGACACCACCAGCTGGTCCAGCTGTTTGGTGAGGGAGAGGTTCTTCTCGTTCAGCTGGCTGATCTCCGTCTCTTTCTCCCTGATGCCCTTCACCAGCTTCTCTATGTCCACCTTGGACAGGTCGTGCTTCTCGCTGCCGTTGTCCTGGTTGAGCGTCTGGGTCTTGTCCTCCTGCAGGATGACCTCTCCGTGGGCAGGCGGCGAGTGGGCTCGGCCGCGGCTCTCGCCCAGACTCTGCTCCGTCCTCTGGAGTTGGGCGATCTCCTCGTCCCTGGCCTGGATGAGCCGGTCGTAGTTGAGCGCCGTCTGCTGGTGGCGGGCGTGGGCCTGCTCCAGCTCGCTCTGCTGCACCAGCAGGGACTGCTGGGCGAGAAGGAGCGACGCCTGCTGCTCCTCCGCCGCCGCTCTCAGAGTCTCCACCTCTTTTTCCAGCAGCTCCCGTGAGGACTTGAGCTGGGCGACTTCCGTCTCCAGCTCGGTGATGATGTCCAGGGTCTTGGGCTCCGGCAAGGACTGCGGTCTGCTCTGCTGGTCCCGGATCCGATCGATCTCCTCCTTCAGGTGGCTGTTCTCCTCCTTCATCCATCCCACTTGTTTGTCCCTCTCGTCCAACGCTTGTTTCAGGGCGTCCGCGTCCTTGGTTGCCGCCGTTATCCTGTTCTCCATCTCCGCCTGCAATTCTGTGGCGTTTTGCTTGAGCGTCTCCATGAAGGCGTCCTTCTCCTGCAACAAGTCGGTCAGCTGCTTCTGCCCGGCCACCGTGATGGACAGCAGCTCGTTGGTGTCCCTGTGGTCGGACGCCTGCTGTTCCACATCTCTCTTCAGCTGAGCTATTTCCGTGTCCTTCTCCTGGTTTGACCTGATGGTGCGCTCCAGCTCCGTCTGCAGAGCCGAGGCGTCCATCGAACGGGCGCCGGCCAGTTCTTGGATGGTCTGCTGGTACTGTTTGGCCTGCTCGGCCAGCGACGCCTCGGCTTTTCTCAGCTCTGTCTCCAGCTCCGTTTTCTCCAGCTTCAGAGCCTCGATGCGAGTGTCCTTCTCGCGCACCGTCCTGCTCAGCGCTCCCTGACTTTCCCTCTGTTGCCTCTGCTCCTCCACTTGAGCCTTCACCTGCTCATTCTCCGCCTTCAACCGGTTGTTCTCTATCTTCATCTCGTAGTCCTCCGATAGCACCTTCGTGTGAGAGCTCCTCAGCTCTTCCAGCTCGCTTCGGAGGCCTGCTAACTCCTCCTCCTGCCTCAACGACTCTGCACTGGGTCCTGCCGTCTCTGTGGTTTCCCCGCTGGCCTGGGTTAGTTGTGCTTTGGTGGCGGTCAGCTCCCCTTCTCTCTCCCCAAGAAGCCTCCTCAGATCAGACGTTTCTCTCCGTGCCTCCTTGCTCTGGCTCTGTGCGTGCCCCAGCTTATCCTTGAGCTCCTTTACCGTGCTCTCTAACTGCTGCTTGCCCATGTGCAGGTCATTGAGAGTGAAGGCACTTTGGCTCATCTTCTCACTTTGGGTCTGGAGCTCCTGTTCCAGCGCCAGTTTCTCAGTTTGGGTGCTACTGAGCTCACTGGTCAGTCTGGCCATCTCTGCCTCGGCCTCCCTCAGCTGCCCAGAGAGCTGCTCCTTCACCGAGATCATGTGCTGCACAACAAAAGTCAAAACAACAAAGCTCAGATGAAAAAAGTTGATTTTCAGGTCCAGTAGTTTGCATATTGACACTTTTGTTGATAAACAGTAGATGCGACATACTGAATTTCTACAGTTTATAATATCTGTATGTACTTGATTATACTGCGCACAACTAATGAACAGTTGTGCAAACTTGCACATGACAATGACGTTGTGCCAATGGGACTGGTCCTACCTGTGTTGCCTCCTGGTTTTGCTGATCCAGTTCCTCCAGCTCTGACATCAGAGTGTTCCGTTCCTCCTCGCAGAGCCGAAGGGCGTTCTCTCTCTTCTCCAGCTGGATCTGCAACATCTCTACGGTGTCAGCCTCGCTGCCGTCGTTCACAGCACCACTTGCTATTTGTCCCTCTGCCGCGCTGAGTTTCTCCCGCAGGTGAAGCTGCACAAGAGAGGGCCGAAAGTTCAACATATATCCTTTTTTTTCGCTTAGAATAATACATACTGGGCACTACTCAGTATTCTCACTGATGGTCCACTGACCTTCTCCTGCTCTAGAACCTCCTTCTCTTGTCTTAGAGCTCCAATGATGGTGTTCAGTTCTAAGATGTCAGCGTGCTCCACCTCCTCCTGTGGCTCTGCCTAAAATACATAGGAAAAAAAAACAAAAAAAACATGTCGTTAAATATGGCATCCAGCTCCTAAGTGAGACACGGACACATGGAGCGATTCATATTCACACTTGCCTCAATGCAGCTCTTTAGTCTCTGCACCTCCTGTTCTGCATCTGTTTCAGACAAGACAGAAAATGATGAAGCTACTGTGAGAGGTGCAGTAACACAACAGAGGAACACAGAAAATTGTGAATTTATCTTTTTCCCCACATGTTGATGAATGTAAGGTAGGAGGCCACACTATATACTTACATTACTCTGCACTCATTCTCAGACTGCTCATACCTTGAAGACTTTTCCTCAGAGTCTGGATTTCCTGCTCCAGTTGGGTCTCCTGCTGTGCCCACCCCTTGTGCTCCTGTGCCCGTGCCTGCAGCTCAGCCACCGACTCCTGCAGTTGGGTATAGTTTAGTAGCAGCTGAGCATTCTCTTTCTGGGCCTCGTCTCTCTGCAGCCGGAGCGCCGCTCCGTGGCTGCGCGACTCCTCCAGGCTGGCCGAGAGCTCCTCTTGCTCCCTCTCCTTCTGTGCCACCGCTTCTTGGAGAGTCTGAAGATGTTCATCCACCTCCAGCTGTTTGGTGGCACCTGACGATAAAGGGGCATGGCTGTCGCCTGCAAAGAAGATACATCATTTTGGGTGCACGCTGGAGGAGAAGATTTTGAGACTGTTGTGAGGATCTAGATGGTTACAAGCCATTGTAATATTATCCTTAAACTTTTCATCATAGTAAATGCTTTTCCACCACTGTTTTCCTAAGTTTGGTGAGTCAATCTTTGCCTTCACAGTTAAAATCAGAACTAGCATTGAGTGCAGGCACTGGATGGCCTACCCTCAGTTGTAAATTTCTCATGTTAATCCAGTTTTTACTTTGACTGACCACAAGGGGTCAGTGTTGCCTCGTTGAGTCGATCCCATAGCACCCAGAGAACGAATGGAACTGACTGGTGGTACCAGCTTGTGCAATCTAAATCAAGTTTTCGATACAAAGACAGAATTCTGAAGTGCTGACCACACTGGATTTGCTCCTCCAACTCCTCTATCCTCTCCTCGTACTCTGCAAGCTCCTCCCGGTGTCGCCGCGTGATGTCTGCCAGCTTCTGCCGCTGAGCATCCTGCAGGGCGGCGAGTTCGTGCTGGTGCTCGTCCACCTCGCGAAGCATCTCCTCCCGAAGCTCCTGTGGAGGGAGGAGATGCAGCAGCGCACTGTCATTATCTAGATGGTCGCTACAGGAAAAACGGCTCTTTGGACTTGGGTCCAGTCAAATCACAGATCTCACCTTCACCACTCTTTGAAGTTTGAGAATCTCACCCTGGTCACCATTTCCAGTTCCCGCTGCTGAGGAAGCCTGAAGTAAGAAGAGTTACTATCATTCAACACTGAATTAAGAAAAGGTGGCATCAACAGCAGCCCATCATTAGCCTGTGCTCATTACCTGAGACACCCGCCGCCAGTGGGCCACCTCGGCCTCCAGTCGCGTGACCTCCGTTGACAGCCGGTTGATCTCCTGCTGGGACCAGATGACATCGCTGAGGTCCATCTCGTCACCGTGGAAACCCGAGTGGGAGCCCGAGGGGCGTGCCAGGAAGGCAGGCGAGGTAGTGGTGGTTGAGGTTGTGGTGGACACGGGGAGCACGGCGGCACCGAGGGCTGCCGACTGGGCCGACTGCTGCAGCCTGTGCACGTCTTCCTGCAGGGCACTCTGCCGAGCCTTAAAGTGACTGATCTCCACCTGGACAGACAGATGGACGAATAAACACACACACAGACAAAGACAGGGACAACATGTAGCCATCAGCTCTTCCCTATTTCATTTATTCGACTGGGTACATTATGCTGTTCTGTTCACATTCACATTCAATCAAACCTTTTTTCTAAACCTATTTCGAGCAATTTCATCTTCAGGAGGTTGGCAGAGGAAATGTAAATCTGCCGTTGACACAAATATACGCACATCTTTCTGCTGCAGAAGGATTCTGTACTCCGCAGACTGACGTCTATTCTGAATCTCTGCTGCCTCCAGCTTCTCCTCCAGCTCTGCATGGAGCTTCCTCAGCCTCTCATACTGCAACAACAAGAGAGAGAGGGAAAGGAAGGACAGGGGGCAAAGGTCAAAGCTTTATAAGATTGTTTAGGGAACCTGCTCAGAGGACTCTATGTTTCCTTGTCCAAAATGCCACAAGCGTATGAGCTGCTATCAGTGTATGTGTGAGTTAGGGTGGAGTGTACAGTTTGTACTATTTCTATTGTAATTACTCTGTCTGTTACCCTGTCTTTATGCAACATACACAGTCATACATGTGTTTATCCATCCATCCATCCACATGCTGTGGGTTTTTGCAATGGCACGAAGGGGAGGGATGAAAAGACTGACCTCAGATTTCTGAGAGCCATAAGCAGCCTCCACTTCTGCCAGCTTGGAATTGGACACCTGCAGCTCTGTAGCGGCATCTGTGGTGACACGGAGAATGAATGAACTAGGACACGGCCCGGCAGGGGGACGGATCGCCAATCGTTTTTCACAGCGATTGCAAGGAGCGAAAGAACTTGTCGAGGTATTTCACTTTTACAGGAGGACAGTCATTGTGCTTTTCTTCAAAGGTATGTTGGTTCTTTAAGAGACTTTGATTGTTGGTAGCATGTTCATCACATTCCCAATCTCAAACTTCTGCAGGCTAACGAGATGAGCAAACAAACAAACTTGCATGAATGGATTGGCCCATGCCAACATTTTGAGAATGTGGTCAGGCTCGTATGAAAAGTCAGGCAGAGGCCGTCACACTTTCAAAAAGATTCTCATGTACCAGTAGATATCAGTTAAGTCTTGATACATGCAGGCAGCACCTGTAGAGATTCTATCTCAATCTAAAAAACAGTATCTTCACCTTAAAAAGGTCCATTACTCTGATTTTGATAAATTCCTCGTTACTTAAAGACAATTCAAGGGTGGAGTGTTAGGGCTGTTACTTTAAATGCTTCTTCCTACACAGAGATAAAAATTCATAGATTTTTTTTTGACTCAAGTGTGAGTTGGAGACCTGTGGTCAAAGTTCTCCGTTTCTCATTGCTTCATCATGTGTCTGTTTGCTCCATGCTAGACAGTGATCTTGCATTACGAGGGCAAAATAAAACAGACACTGGACATTCAAAGCCAATATTTGGAACTGTGCAGTCAATAGATACCATGCCACGCCATCGGGAGGCATTTGCTGTCAGTATCCATACACAGATTAATTTGGCAAAGGGGTTAGAGGTATGGCATCACATTATTTTGGCAAAGATGTGCTGTCTAGGGAAAACTATTCTTGATCTGGTGTGCCCTTTGTCAGTATTTCAGCTCTTCTGAACTTAGCAGGAAATGAAGGAAAAACTAATGGTAATGACAACAAGGCCACTGTAGCTAACACCTCCTAGTCCACTGTTCAGTCTAAAACACACGTGTCAAAGTCGCAGACTACATCATTTCATGTGGCCTGCGACCGCTTGATTGACTGTTTCAAAACACCACAGGTGTCAACGTAAGGCCCGCGTGCCGAATGCGGCCCCCCACGTCATTGTATGTAGCCCATGAGCGCTTGAATGACTGTCAGTATACCACAGGTGTAGAATTCCAGGACCACGGACCAAATGTGGTCCGCTGCATCAATGGCCCAAGAGCGCTTGAATTGACATCGACCCCTTGAAGGCCACAGCAATACTGATGTGGCCAGGTTCACTGGGCTGCTTGTTGATTTACACCCAGGTCTTGCACATGTCACCATGATTGCCTTCATTTATGATGTTGCATTCTCAATGCTTCATATCATTTATAAGATTGCACTGATGTATAATATGCGTAATATGTGATATTCTTGCAACCGTCAATCTGAATGATTTAGAGGAGGTATTTACGCTTGAACTCTTCAACTCTACATCATAGTGCCTCTTATACTATTAAGAAAGTGAAGTTCTGGTTAAAGCTCTCATCTCTGCTGCTCCCCATCATCAAGTTCTGTTGTTTGTATTCCCATCTCTCTATGTAAAGGTTGTACAAACATTGACGCTCTTCACACACGACCAACGTAATTGGTTAGACCTGTCTTTTGCCTCACACATCTTCCAGGTCACACATCATATAAAAACGCAGATGAGGAAAACAATCAGCTTCATCTAACCAGCAAAGCAACTTCCTATACTGACCAGTGTCTCGATGGGGAATATTGCTTCAAAATAATTACAATTGATTGCACAAGTACACTCACAATAAAGAGAGAGTCACTTCAAGAACATCCTGGACATGTGGACCAACCAAACAACAACAAAAGCAGCTGACAAATTATCTTGCTTTGTTGTAGGCTGCTGCATAGCACTTTGCAATTCAAAAGTATATGGCAAATTAAAGGAGAAATGAAAGTGTAAAAATAAAACATGATTTGGAGACAACTGCGCAGAATAGTAGCAGAAAGGAGCTCCTGATTAGAAGTTTCCAGACTCAGTTTCCGGTTTTCCATTGTGGTGTAGACAGGAGTTAGACAGAGAAAACACAGGCTGAACTCACCTCCTACTTCTTCCACACCTTCCAGAAGCATGTCTTTGGTGAAGGTAGAGATCTGACCGGTGAAGGTGGACAGGCTGCCGCCAACCTGGCCCAGAGACTGGCCGAGGCCAGAGCCCAGCCCACCCAACCACGATGACATGATCCCGGAGCACAAAAAGACAAACAAATACACAGCAGAGCGGACAGCTAGCCTAGCTGGGACAACAGGGCCGCACACTCAACTTAACTCATCAAGACCGAATTTAGGACACATAACGCAGACGAGCTCTGGAACAATCAACTTTCTTCTTCTCCGTGCCAGATGATTTCCAGGCTGTTTGAGAGTCATTTAGCTAAACCAAGCTAGTAACAGCTGATAGTTGCCGGAGGTATTTTGTCAAGAAGAGAGTTACTTAGCATTATTTGTCAGTCAAACGCCTACAACCTTGCACGACAACGTAAATTATGCTGTTGTCCAACCCCTCCGCGGGCAGTCCTCCTCAAATAACAGGAGTTTTTGTGAGTCTAAACAACAGGACGCCTAAGAATGCCACCTCAACTGCAGCCATTATCGGCTGAGCGCAGGCTGCTGTCAGCTTTGACGTGGACACGGCACAGGATCGCGGTGCATTGTGGGATGCGGGAGGACCAACAGCGTCCCGGACCACGGTGGTGCGTTCCAGGAACCGAACAAATGCACGGAAAAGCGAAACGCGAGAGATAGAAATTTGCGCTGGCCGGCTCAACTACCGTCAGTTTCAGGCAAATAACACTCAACCGAGAGAATCTATCATGATTCGTTGGTTACAAAGTGAAATTTTAACGACGGTTGCATACATATTTTGGGATTCTGTCACACTGACCGATTTTGAAACCAAAATCAAATTAAGGTTATAACTCCAAGCATTACTGACCACACAAATAACACCACAGTCATCATTGTTTCGACTCATGTTTATTAAAAGACTCTTCTTTTTACAGTGTTAAATACAATCTCGGGGGGAACATAGCAGATGATGCGAAATCTGGAACACGTTAGGCAAAATCACCGACACCCACCCGCCGACTGAGCACATTTCTGAAAATCACTAGTTGTCATGTGAAGACAGTGTCAACTGTGATGCTGAGATGCTGAGGTGACGTATTTTCCATTTATTTGTTTAATTTGCTTTGTGAGGAAATTGTGATAAATGAGAGAATTCCCATTACCAAGACTCTGCACCAGTCAAAGTTGAGAATCACCCTTCATTTGGAAAAGAAAATAATAATCATCATCTTTAATCGGCGGCATCTCTGTGCAAAACAGGCATGAGTCTGATTTCAGGGCAACTACGTCATCCTCTGTGTGCCAACAGCTTGAGACACAGAATCAGATCAACATCTGTAAACCATCAGCGTGGCAATGCAGGCCTCCCCCCGAGTCCTTCTATCTTCCCCCAGGAGGTGGGTAGTGCATCTCTGGTGTGTAGGTCAGAAGAACAATCATCACCCACAGATGAAGTATCGCCTGTAGAAGGAATAATTTACAACTGATCTGATGACTTTTCCCCTTTTTTGAGGTAGAAATTGAAAGATTTTGTTGAACAAATGCCCACCATGTAAACGATGACGAACATTCTAGCTGCAGGGTATCGTCTCAGGAAGATTCCCAACCGTATGCTGTCAAACAAGATGTACAACAACGTAATGAATATGGTATGTGAGACAACAATTCGAAGAGGTTTTGCCCCGCTGGGATTGTGGGGAAACTATTACCTGAAGCTGTCAATGGTGCTTGCAGCCTTACGGACTTTGCCGTACACTCCTGGACTGTCTTGGTCACTAAAGAGGATAGGTGTGCTTCTCTGCCTGGCACCTGAGATTCAAAGTCAAATTGTCAAAGGTATCAGATTTAAAAAAACAAACAAAAAAAACAGAAAGAAAAGAAATCAGTATGTACTGTATATCCATATGGTTAACAGTGGAGGACAAAATTCTGGTGCATGTTCAATGAATGCTTCACACTGCATTTGAATGTTGTAATACCAAACCTCAATGATGTCCTACCTTGTCCCTCTAAACTGCTCATGTTAATGGCTGGTCCTCCACTTTGTCCTCCCTGAACACTCTTCAGCTGCTGTTCCAGACGTTCCAACTGGAAGACCAGAGAGCTTTTCTCTGTGCCCAGTGTTTCCAGCATTGTCTGCTTCTGAATCAGTGTCTCTGTCAGCTGGTGCAGCCGATTCTCCAGCTCTGTCTGACTGCTGCTGCTCAGGGTCTTGTTGGTCAGCTGGAGAAAAGCAGCAGTCAGAGACGAGAATACTATTTCCTTCTGGGATTCTTTTTCTAAATTTTCTAAAACAACCGTGTCAGTGCCAGATTAGATTTGTTTTGATATAGGACACGGTGGTGCATGCTAAGCCATCGGCATGGCATTTGTTTGGAACACACCACTCTAATTGTTCTCACCTGGTTTCTCAGTTTTTGGATTTCGTCTTCACGGTCTTGAATCCGGCTCTGTAGAGTGGATTTGGCACGATGCTGCTCGTCTTCCAGGTACTGCAGCTCCTATCACACCGAGAGACATGTGCATGAACATTACAAAAGTTGAGAAAACCCCACACAACAATTGGCTGTTTGGGATTTCCATCCATCCAGAGGACCGCTTGAAGATCTCTGGAAAAGGTCCATTTCAGAAGAAACAGGCAAGACCTCTCTTACCTGTTTGTAGCGTTCCACTTCAGCCTCCACCTCCTGCTTGGCTCTGGTCTGTGCCACCTGCTGGTCCTGCAGCTGCAGCTGCTGCTCTCGCCACATCTCTGCATCTGCGAGAGCCTGATTCTCCAAATCCTGCGAGTGGAAATCATACTTTCAGTCTGCTTGTCATTACTTGAGAGCTCCTCCCCCAGGTGACACTTACACCGACTCACCTGGACCTCTGTCCGTAGTGTGTGCACTTGGCCCTGAAGTTTTTGGATCTCTTCCTTTTGTAGCTCCTTCTCATGACGCAGCTCCTCCAGCTCCACAGCTGCGGCCCCCCCGCCATCCAAAGGGTCGAGACCAGACCCCTCCTTCAGACTGCTGATCAGCTTCTCTTTGGACTTGACACATTTAAACATGCATTGTTGAATATAAATGCACCACTGCAAACATTGATGCCAATTTCAGATCAGGCACTACGTCAGCAACACAGAGGAAAACCCACAAAGGCCAAACTGTGGAGACACACTCTCATGCTAGCTCACCTGTAAGATTCGTGAGGCTTTGTGCTTATAGTCTTGGAGCTCCTGCTTGGCAGTCTCGGCTGCAGCTGAAGTGCTCCTCACTTGCTGCAGGTAGCCGTCAGCTCTCGTCTTCTCCTCCAACATCCGCCGCTCTGCTGCGGTCACACTCTCCGCCAGCGACTGCCTTTCAGCCTCCACTTTGGCGAGACGGCCGCCACACTCGCTCTACACGAGAGGACTCTTAGTTTGTATTCACATCAAAGTTTTCAGCGAGCAGATTTTTAGTGCATGTGAGAGGTGATGATGTTGAACAGCAGGATGTGTACCTGCATCTGTCTGTAGGCATCTTGTTCCCTCCTGAGTGAAAGCTCTGCCTCTCGCAGCCTCTCTTGAATGGTTTCTAGTGCTTGTGACTGCATGCTGCTCCCCTCCGAGTGGTCCTGCATGATTCTAAGAACAAATAAAGGTAACACCTTTAAAAACTAAGACTTTAAATTGTAAATCCATGATGCGCTGCTGTGACAAGTACCTCGACCTCTCTTTCTGTGCCTCCTCCAAGGCAACATTACGGGACCTCAAAAGCTGATCGGCCTCATCTAGTCGCACTTTCAGGACAGCCAGTTGGCTGTCCTTGGCCGATAGGGCCTCTGTGAGGTCATCAACTTGTGACCGCAGGTCTCTTAATGTCCGATCACTTTGGGTCTGCTGGGAGTTCCATTTGTCTGCACGCAGACGTGACTGGTTCAATTCTATCACCAGGAGAGAAAATGTGAACCGACGCCGAAGCAGATTGCACAAAACATGCATCACCATTTATTTTTATTTGTCGAGTATCTTAAAATGTATCAATCGCTTTTTGCAATTTCATGAAACTGATCGGTTTGTATGATCTCTGAATGTTCTCGCATAGTTGCACGGAGACATTTTGCTCACGGGTTTTGCTGTAGGTCATTCCATGAAGATTCTGATACCTTCTTGCAAATCTTTCGCCCTCTGGATGACAGAGGCCATCTCCTGGTTGAGTGAGGACACCTCGCTCCGCAGCAGCTGGTTCTCCAAGCGCAGGCTGGACATGATCTGACTGTGTGGCTCCTCTGCAGATGGGGGTTCTGCTCTGCTGGAGTCTTGCGCGGCAGCCAAACCCGAGTCAGAGGTCGCTGCTGTGTCCATGATTGCTGAGTGGAGGAGACAACAGAGAGTAAAAAACTTAAACTACCAACACCAAACAAAATCTTTGCTGTATGACAAAACTGAATGATAGCTTATAAATTTCCATACCACAAAACAAGCCAATGGCTGTGTAAACAATATAGCAACAAGAGGATATCATGTGTGTGACAAGAGGTAAACAAATTTTTACCTGTAAGTGCATTATTACATATAAGAGCGAAGAAATGAAGTGAGTTAAAATGCAAATTGAACGCACCTGAGCTTTGCTCTCTCTCTTCTGATGTTCTCATGCTATGAGCTGACAGTGAGCTTTGGCTGGAGGTCCGAGAGACAGCTCTAGTAGAGGGGGGAGTAGAGGGAGCTGAGGGGACAGGCTGGGGTGTGGTGGAAGTAGAGGGGCCTGGCGTACTCTGGCCCTCGGTGACCGGCACAGCTGCTCTTAGCAGCTCTCGTCTAGAGTCTCTCCTGCTGCCAGTGGGAGGGTCAGAACTGTTCAGGAAATCAAAGAGCAAGCTGTCGTCCAAGTCCTGCTCACTCTTTTTGGGCCGCACAAAGCCAGAGGAGCCTTTGGCAGAGCTGTGATTGCCATCGGTAGCAGCCGGTATGTTGGCGGTACCAGCCAGAAGAGTGGCGTTGGACCGTTTGATGTTGCTGGCTGCAGCAGAGATGAAGCTAGGGGATTCGTGATGAGTTGAAAAAGCGAGCATTGACTCTTCAGCATCTCCTTGGTGGGACAAGGTGAAGGAGGATTTTCTCTCCTGTGTTTTAGTGAGGGCTGTGGCAGCGCCCTGGTCTACTTTATTCAGGAAATCCTCAGCTTTCCCAGCCAACTCAGCAAACCAAGACATTTTGTATCTGATCGACAAAAACAAGGGTATAGATTAAGTCCTCAACCTACAAATACACTGTTAAAGAAGCACCAGGGGAGTCCCTTAGCACCAGTAGCACGACAAATTATACCAGGCTCTTTATACTTATAGGATGATGTTTTTGTGCTGAATATCAAATACAGTCGTATGTGAGGAGGCTCGGCACTTGATGCGAGAGAAACTCTTCTGCTGATGATGCTAACGGGGTAGCATGCTAAGTAGAAGAAAGATACTGACTCACAGTTTGAGATGCTGTCAAGAGGCGTAAAATTTCAGAGCTGACTGGACTACCGCCGAGGTCTAATCACTGCACAAGACAGACAAATGTCGCGTGGAGGAGGATAGACAAATGTCATTATTTGTTCAAATAGGATGTCAGTGAGGTACCTAATACGTGTACCAGGAAATTATGCATCGCAGGACCCCACAACAGAGTGTCCTCACAGGTGCCTGATTAGAAACATGCCATCAATTCTGCCCTGGGCAGAGCGCATTACAGTGTGTGTTTACATCACACAGGGCAACGTAAAAGATACAGTAAGTCTTCACTAGGCAATAACCAACTGCGGTGACACTTTTACCTTGATGCATGTACCCACAATAACGACGTTAACGTGTACTACCAGCATGACTGTCCTAAAATACAACGGCATGAGGGCACTCGATCGGAGGAATGTGTGAAAATTGGCTGATGACAGACAACGAAATGGGAATCAATATCTCCCAACCACGGAATAAATTAACCGCACCATCTGAAAGATGACCACAGAAAAGTTGTCCATTCTTGGTTAACGGTAGGATGCCTCTCTCTTTTGATTTGTTCGTTACTCGTGATTTTCTTCCCATCTCAGAGATGATCACACATCCGCAGGTGGTCAACAGCATGGTGTCACACTTGAATCTCACTCGCACAATCACAAAAAACAGGACACAAGAGGTATGAAACAGTGCCTCTTTATTTTTCCGCACTCACTCAAAAATGCATATTTACATGGCATGCCACATCAATAAAGGAACCAACTATGGACACAATCAATAGCACGTAGAATCTCCTCTGGGACTGAGAGCATCCCATGAACAATCGACCTGGAGTTAACAAAATGAAATATTTCTATAACCATCCATACAAAAGTTTCATTTTAAATGTATAGTTTCGAGGACTTCAAAAAAGAGACAAATGTTGTCCAGCTGACGTGTTTGTGAACCCCCTACACCAAGCTTTAAATATGACTGGATTTGCCGGTTTGAAGGTGATGGCTGTGGTTACAGTTGGATGAAACGATCAATCTACATTTTGTGTGACTGAGGAACTTAAAAACATGAAACAAGATGACAAATGATCGAATATTTAAGGTAAAAAAAAACTAAGCCATGTTTAAAAAGGGGTGAAGAATGGTGACTGATCAAAGTGTCCCCAGGCTTCCCATTCCTTTCAAAAACCAAGCAAACGGGTAAACCCAAGATGATCCTAAAGCAGGGGGAAGAGTTAAATCCATAAAAACACTCAATATACGTGTTTGTATGTAATATTGCAAAATGAACAACAAATAATTACGCAAAATTCTTCCAGGAGAGATTGAGAAAGACAAAACTTTTTTGCTCAATCGGCATTTCCTCTGTGTTGTGATAAACAGTCTCTTGTAGCAATGCTAGGACACTCACTCTCACACACACACACGCGCTCTCTCATCCACTCACGCAACTTGCTCACTTACTCACGCGTACATACACGCAGCCAATTACACATGCAACAATGTGTCCTAGACGGGGGGCGGCCAGTTAGATTAGTCCCCTCCTCTTCTTGTAGTCCTCCAAGTTTAGGGACCTGCGAGGAGCACCGTCCTTCACCGGCAGAGCATTGGAGCTTACCGACAAAGACTTTGCCTCTGTGGCGACATGAGACCAAAAATTAATAATCCTTCCTCAAACTTGCATCCTCTAAAGCAGTGGTTCTCAAATGGGGGAACGTGTACCCCTGGGGGTACGTGGAGGTACTGCAGGGGGTACGTGAAGCTGCATATTTCAGTTTTGACTGGTTTTATGCCTTCCTGGTGGTCACCATCTTCTGTTTTTCTTTTTTGTTTCTACATGCAATGTTTGCAATATGGATGTATTTGTCAGGTTCACTGATATAAGTTGTTTGGCTTTAATAAATCAGACAGTGATTTTACAGCACTGTACCTCTTTTTCTTCCAAAAATGTTTTGCCCGTGTCAGGGGGTACTTGACTAAAAATATATTTTTAAGGGGGTACATCACTGAAAAAAGTTTGAGAACCACTGCTCTAAAGGTTTCATTGCTTTGGAAAAGCTCTCACCTGCATTGGGCACCTGCAGGTCAATCTTGACGTCGAAGTCGTGAACTTTAAACAAGTCTTCTGAGAGGTCTGTCGTTGGTTTAGGGACATCTTTGTCTTTGGGGTTTGATTGTCCCTACATAGAGGGAAACATTGAAACATGGCTGCCATTAAGACACGGTCCAGCACATTTCCAGCTTCGACAAATCTCAACAGGTCTATGTAGAGTATTTCACAGAGTTGAA
>OMPJ01028388.1:22898-49242 GCA_900312935.1 Carapus acus
TCCCCTCCTCTTCTTATAGTCCTCCAAGTTTAGGGACCTGCGAGGAGCACCGTCCTTCACCGGCAGAGCATTGGAGCTTACCGACAAAGACTTTGCCTCTGTGGCGACATGAGACCAAAAATTAATAATCCTTCCTCAAACTTGCATCCTCTAAAGGTTTCATTGCTTGGGAAAAGCTCTCACCTGCATTGGGCACCTGCAGGTCAATCTTGACGTCGAAGTCGTGAACTTTAAACAAGTCTTCTGAGAGGTCTGTCGTTGGTTTAGGGACATCTTTGTCTTTGGGGTTTGATTGTCCCTACATAGAGGGAAACATTGAAACATGGCTGCCATTAAGAAACGGTCCGGCACATTTCCAGCTTCGACAAATCTCAACAGGTCTATGTAGAGTATTTCACAGAGTTGAATAGAAGTTATTCTTACCAATTTGTTCTTCTCCATAACAGCAAGGTCCGCTGCTGCTGAGCCAGAGCCGTACTTCTGGTTAAGGTGAGCAAGAATAGCTGCATGGACTGATGGATCTCTGGCCTACAAACCCAATGATGAAAGAACAACCACACGTTATCAAAAGCATTAAGCTAACCCACACAGCACGTTAGCAGAATTCCTGTAATCACACAATTGATGCGCATAGTCAACCCAATCGTACATTTGACACCATGGTGGGTTTGCACTGTCTCCGCGTGAAAGGGTCCATCTGCTGGTTTTTGGCATTCTGTCCCTCAGCCTGTGGAGAGAAAAAGTTGACAATAATGTCTGCCACTAGTCATCACAAGGATGAAGAATGTCAGAGTAGTGTGTGTGTGGAAGATGCAGCAGGTGTAGCTTTGTGTGCTCACCACAAGAGCTTTCTCAGATTCCACAATGTTCCAGCTTCTGTTTCTCTGGTTAATGTAGCTGCAGAAAGAAGGAGTGAGACAATGCACACACATTATTTTTGGTTGATGATCAAAACTGTATCATAATCAAAGTTCCTGTGACAACATGATACATTTTAACTAGCCTCTGTCCTTCAATTCTCCTTCTATAGAGGTTGGGATCAAACTCAATGCAATGTCCTGCTAAGAAATATTAAAGTGTGGGTGCAGCAGTGGTCAATTTCTATTTTGCAAACCTGATTGCAGAGATGTTCTTAGTCCTCTGTCGGTCCAGTGCTTCAGCCCTCTCCTCAAGCTCGTTCAGTTCATCCTGGATCACCTTTACCCGGTCACCATCCCCGCTTTCCTCTGCCATAGCCTTCAACCACAACCAAAGCCAGCACCTTCAACTGCAGTCAACCATTTCTCCAGAACCTCGTGAATGAAAAGTGTGCCCTCTGTATTTCCTGTACCTTATCTTTGAGTAGCTGAGTTTTCTTCATGGCATAGTTGGGAGGTGCTTTGCGGAATCTGTCCTTCTCTTTTACAATCTACAATTAAAGAGTGAGGGCACATGTAAATTTCCTGTTTTGCACATTTGTGTGTCTGAATAATAAAATGAATATATTGAGAAATTGACTCACGTCTTCTATGTCTTTATCATTGAATTTATAATTGAGAGCTTCTTTGATGGACTGCTCCTTTTTGGTGATCTCGTCGAGCGTTGGGACTTGCATTCCTGCGACCATCATCTACAAGCAAAACATTTTAATTCAACACGGCACAGCAACAAACACAGCCAATCGCCGTCTCCCTCTCCACGCCTGCTCACCGCCTCCTTCCACTTCATGAACTCGCTTTCTGTAAACTCCTGATTTGACACGAATTCCAGCCTGAAGACCCGCGTGTCGCCGCCGTGCCTAAGGAAAGAAAACATCCAAAAACATCAGATGTGAGCATCTGTGATTCACTTTCCACGTGAATCTCTCTGTTCCTGAGGTCGTGTTGGTTACCGTAATTGCAATCCTTTGTTTGTTCTTGTTGATCCCAGCTGGTAAACTTTTGCTGTTTCCACAACATCAACAATTTCAGCAACCTTTAAACAAGACAGAGTCTGGGTCAATTTCGATGTTGAGGCTTGAAGGTATTCGCTTATGCTCAGTCTAAGGCCAGCATGAGTGAATCTAAGGGGAAAAATGCTGTTTAATTATGTTCCCTCACCCCGAGAATGGACAAGAGAATTAGCTTTCCTGTTTTTCCTCGTTTACATAGACAGAATTAAACAAATTAGTAAATGCTGTAAGCCCAGTCACTCTAAATAAGAACATTAACAGATGGAAATCCTCTCGTTCATCGATGTACTGTATAATAACACAATAGCAGTGTTAGTGGCAACCAAAATAAAACACAAAGGAAAATAGGATTATTACGCAATTTAGAGTCACATTGAAAAAAAATGGGTAGATCTTTCGATTCAGGCAGACGTCAGAAGCAACTGCACATTCAATGAGGACGTGGCCAATAAAACTATCTTGAATCACTTAAAACATTGTTAGTGGTTTAATGTCAGTGTTATTGCTTTATATGAATTCTATACGTTCACTACTGATTCTCAGTGCAGCCCAGATCCCTCTTAACTGCTCCACATTTGCACAAAGAGTCTTAAATTGGTGCTCACCCTGTACACTGGCTTGCTGCTGCTGTTGCCGATGCCTATCCTCACGAAGCAGCCCGTCACTGTCTTGGCGAAGAAGGGCATGTGGCACCAGCGCTCCAGCTTGTGTCTGGACAGGCGGATTCTGTTGAGTTCGTCTGGTAAGGATACTGGCTGTGACTTGGGCGGAGTCTCCTCTTTTCTGTCGACCAAGGCAAGACAGGAGCAAAGAAAAGTCAAGTCCTCATTGCAGATTGTAGGGATGAAAATCAAGGGCACTGCGTTAAAAATCGAAGATGCTAACTCGTCGTCGTCAAAGGATGATGAGCGTGAACTCCGATCGCTCTTGACTGATGATTTGTCGTCATCTTCCTCCTCTTCCTCCTCGTCGTCGGAGTAAACCTCGCTTGTCTTCAGCGGTTGACGTTTGGCTAGCAGCTCGGCTGTGAGGCAGACGTTGGCGTTTAAACATGACACAACACTCGCTGTATGTCAGAAAGAAGAAAACAGGAGCATGAAATGGTTCTGACCTGTTTTGTTTTTCTTCTTCTCACGCTCGGCCTTCAGCTCCTCCATGGCCTGTGACTTCTTGTCCAGTTTCTCATCCCGTTTGGATCGTCTTTCTTTATTGTGTGACATGACCTGACCAAAGAGAGAAATCAACGGAGAGATCACAGTCTTTAATACATGGTGAAGACTAGGAGCAGTGGAAATTTTGATAAGTCTGTTAGTCAAAGAATAAAAATGAAAAGTTGAAGTTGTCAAATAATGCAAAGTGCTCAAAAGGAATACAAAATTCTACATCAAATATCAAAGACCAGGGGGAGGATCCATCTGATGCAAAATTTGTGAGCATCGAGATTCTCCTCCCTGCATCTTGAGCCTCAAAGCAAGCAAACGCAGGTGTGCGAGCACACAGGCATTGGGCCCCAACTTGTTAGTACCAGGACTCACCACTTGTGTATCTTGAACCTGAGATAGCTTTCTTTTTTCTTGCTCCTCTTCCTGCTTCTTTTTCTTTTCCTCCTTCTCTTTTTTCTTTGCCGTCTTCAGTTTCTTCTTGATTTCAAACCTGTCCAAGTAAAACCGTAAGATGATGTTATCCACAGCTACGAGTGCACAAAATCAGTACACAAAATGCAGGGTGGGCCCGTTTGTGACATCTATGCCTCAGGATGGTCCGTAGCTAGTTACTCACCGTCTCTTGAGCACCTCACGCTTCTCAATTCTGTTAAACAGCTCCTGCTCCCTCTCCTTCTCAGTCATCTGTTCCAGCCGAGCCCTGTCCTCCTCATCCCCCATCAGGTCATCGTCGTAGCCGTCCTTGAACACCTCATCCTCGGAGGAGTCAGAGTCTGAGCTTGACGACGAGCTGTTACTCTCCGAGTCTGACACCTCGCCTGAACAAAGCATCACATGTTGAAATATGAGGGATTTGCCCAGCCGAAGTTATAATGCAAAGTTGAGCTGCCATCGTCACATCAGGCTGAACAGCACGCATCTGAAATTCTATATTAGAAGTTTAGCTGATCTATGCGACTTTGACGAATCACATGAGGAATTTGCTTTAGTTCCGAGTATACGACTTAAAACCTTAACATCATGCAGTGGCTTTAATGCAGAAAAGAACAGTAAATGAAAGTGTGACTGCTGTCAGTGTGTCCGCATTGAGAAACAGGTTCAGTAAGTGACGCAGTTGCTCAGGATGATTGGAATTGCGTATCTGGGGATGGAAAATGAAGTGGTGTTAAGTTTCACTAATTACTATTACAGCTGCCGAGATCACTGCTGCCTCACAAACATTCAGTATTCTCGTAAAAACCGTGTGCGCGTGTGTCTGCGTGTGCAAGATGCCAACTCGTACCCTCCTCTGGTGCCGAGCTCTCAGCTGAGCTGTCTCCATCGGAGCTGCCAGAAGCTGCTGCTTTGTTCACCTTCTTCTTGGTGGCATTCTTCTTGTCGGAGCCTTTTCCTGGCTTTCCTTTCTTCTTTCCTTTGGTGCCTCCAACTGTCCACTAGGAAAAGACAAGAATGAGAGACTTGGCTTTGATGCCAAAATAGAACTAACTAGCAGACGCCTCCTGGTTTGACATCCTAAGACTTGAGCAAGGCACTGAATCCCCAGTGGCCTTCAGTTCCAGTTTTGTCGTTGCGGTACCTCGTCGTCGCTGTCAGATGTCTCAGAGTCTGTGGAGGCAGCGGGCTTGCTGGGCAGTTCATCCTGATCACCAGAGTCCACGCGCTTCCTCTTGGCCAGAGAGAGAAGCTCCTGGACGATAAAACGGTGGACATGATTCAGAGAGACGACGCAGCCAGACTGACTATAGCACGTATGGATCTGCCTGTCAATGATACCTGAGAGAAGGCTTAGAATCAAATCATGTAACTACAACTGGTCGTGTAACACATATCAACACTGGAAGCAGCATAAAGAAAGGTGTGAAGAATGCTCGCAACCGAACAACAGCAACAAAGCACAATTACTGACAGATTTGTTAGTGTCTCAAGGTAAGGAAATCATCAACTCCATCACAGAGTAAGTGGCATCAGATACTATGTCGATATCTACAGTGAACATGGAGGGGTTTCCAGAGATGCTCCCCACACTGGGCAGAAGGTATCTGCTACCTATTTGAAAACTTTTTGTTGTAATGTAATGTCATTTAGTTTATAACGGTAAGTGCCACAGCCTTTGCACTTTGCACGTTTTGTATTTTTTCATGCTATTCGATATTTGTATATTTTGAATTGAGAAATACACGTGTCAAAACGATCATTGTTTGCATTTTCCTTCACAACCAAGCAGACCAAGACTGATGATACAATTTTTTGACCAGTTTCACCGTAATTAAAAAAAAAAATCAAAGGGGGCAGGTGGTCTCAAATTCCTAACACACAATGTGTTAAGAGGAACAATAAACTGTCCGCTTCAAGATGATCTGTAACCATGACGACACAGAATCCCTGTAGAGATGTGACGAGTTACAAACAAGCAATCTTAAATTGTAAAATATACACTGTTGAGTTCTCTCCTTATTGCATATTGTATATTGTTTCGTTATCTTCAATAAAGCGCCTACCTACCTTCCTACTTAAGGAAGAGGAAAGCCAGTTCCTCGGTTTGAAATTACCAACACAATTCCCCTGACATGCAAAAATCAACTCAAAGCCCTCTAATAAATTCCTTACCAAAACAGTATGTGAATGGCTAAATATCAGAATTGTCTTAGATCAACTTCAAAACATGTAGAAATCTTGCTGAGATAGGTGCATGGTGCATTTACTTCCATTTGAACTTCACAGTGCCAACAAGGCTCTGAAATTGTGTTGAATCAGGCACAATAAATTCACTAAAACTGAGAGAGTTGCCAGACAACTGTCTTGGTTCTAGCGTCGGGCAACTTCCTTGTTTTGCAATTTTTGGACAATAAATAAATGATACAAATTTTTACCCTAAGCAATAAAACATTTCTTTTTCCAATGGCAGTGCTTGTTAAGAAATGATGATCACCTGTAATGACCGCAAGAAGAAGTGGGGCATAGACACGTAGGTGTGACTACTATGGCTCAGTTGTTAATGGAGGTTAGTGTGTTGTGCACGGTCACCAATGCCGTGCCTATGGGCACATAGGCGCCCTCAAGGACCACTTAAGGCACCTGCAAAGCACGTTCTAATATGTAGGGCAGGTTCTACAACTGTGGGGAATAATTACCATTGACAAGAGACCAGCCTCTTCACGCAGGATTACTACTACTACTACTACTATCATTATTATTAACATTATTATAACTATTACTAAAAAGTGATCTGTGCAGTTTTGTTCTTGAGGAAGTTTGTATCAAACGGGTCCTGTTTGATAGGACCTCCACACTGCTCTATACCCATGATTTAGCCCTCAATCTGAGGAGGGTTGGTGATCCCTGATGTAGTGGACAAAGCTGTATGATGGGTGGTCTTCATAGAGCATCATCTGCAACTTAACTAAGATTACACACAGTACTACTGTCTGAGCAGATGTCCTTACACATTGTACCATATATTTTTAGATATACACATCCAAGATATATTGAGAGACAGATCCAGAGTCTCTCATCCGGCTAAAACGACAGTGGCTGAATAGATGCCGCCAGTCTCAAACGCCTCCAACCCCTTTCCCAAATCATTAAAGGCACCCCCTCCTTGATGTGACGACTGGGGAAAGCCTTAACCAACTTTCTGTTGATATCCACTTATAGTTGAGGTTTCTAACCCAACAGAATCTGATTCAGACGCTCGCCAGCGTGCACACACTGACAGATAGACTCTCCTCAGCGGTTCACTCCAACGCGCGAGCAAGACACATTTGAGACATTCAGGTCCGAGTGGATAGCTGGGAAGGTTTGACAAAATCACTGAGTTTACTCTCCAGATCTGGTGCGACAACAACTAACAACAACAACACCACCACCACCGCCACCAAAATAGCCCTGCGGCTCTGCTCCCATGACGTCACCCGGGATAAGGTTATTCTAAATCCAGAGCGGGCGCAGTCTCTGCTGCAGCGCCAACACATCGCGCGGTATCAAATACAGAGAAATATGCAATTAACCGACTTCGTAGGGAATGCATTAGCGCCGTGAGCTACTTGCGATGTGCAAGACATAGCGTAAGAATCAAAAAGGCCCGTGTGGCGGCATTTTCGAGGTAACAAACATCTCTCGGTTGCTACTGTCAAGTGCAAACTTAGCTCGCACCCGAGAAGACACAATTAAATCGACATTACAACGTACAAACGCCAGCAAAACCAACGTTACATTTCAATACAGCAACACCTTGTCCACAGGAAAAATACAACTAGAATACTAATTAAATGAAATTGGGCCTGTGTTCAGTTTGGCTTTGCCACAACGAAACCCGCTAGCACAAATTAGCTTCACCTCAATGTGTTGACAACTAGATCAGCCATGGCGGTCGCTTCGTGAAAATGTGCATTTACCTGATCTAAATTGTCGTCGCTGGCACTGTCCTCAGAGTCAGAGTCTATCACGACCCGACCTTTCCGCTTCTTTACATTCACCATCATTAGCGGTTGGGCTAACCCGATAGCTAGCCCTGTGTCGTCTGTTTGAAGCTTTTCGTTGTGAGTCCCCTCTTCTTCTCCTTTGTGTTTATTAGTGGACTCCAAATCGACATGTGGGGACGCACTGCCTCCTGTGGCTATAGTGTGGAATGGTATAGCACCATGTCGCCCACAGGAGCAACCCCATCAGCAACATCGGGAAAAGAAAATATTCTCAAGATACAGTTTGTCGTTCAATATCGGCCATTATCTAGTAAGCGATAAGTAATTACAACGAAGAAAATGTGTCGTTCTCCACGCCCATAGTATTTAAAACCCTGTCAATTTAATTCATTTGAAAATAAGACATAACACATAATCAGGAACGACTATAATTAGGTATTATCAGATGTTTCGATTGCTGTCGTGTAATACGTTGCTATTACATGTGTTTTAAAGTTAGGACACCGTTACATATTCTGTTACCTCTACGTCTAATTCAAGAGGCTTGCAATTCTCGCTTTTGCTGGTTTCCTAGCGTCATCATTACTGTCTATATCAATTAGATTAACTCTCTGTTTATGCGCCGGGGTGTGACATTACTGCACAAATGGTGAAGAAAAAAGTGATTGTGCTTCTCAGTCCGACGAAGTGCTGATCACCGTGGGAGGAACGAGACGCAGAGGCCGCAGTTCAGTCAGGACCGAGATAATGGGTGCACCAATCACCCGGTGAGCAACCTTCGCAAAGGTCCTCCCTCGAGAGAAGGAATAATAGACACAGAAATATAAGTTACTTATGAATGCATTAACTCAGATCCACCAGGACCGATTTCAGACAACTACGGTAAGTAGAACTGACACAAGTCAGAGATTTCGGCCGGCTAGAAGTCCAGACAACACGGCAAAGGAAACGAAGGCAACAAATTTAGGCTCAAAAAGGCAATAAAGCAGGTCAAGACAAGAAGTTAAGGCAATGAGGTTGAGGCAGTAAATCAAATCTAAAATGCAGCTCTTGTCTTTTTGTATCATCACCGTAATGTGGAAAATGCAGCCGTTTTTTCCAAATCCCCATCTTGATGCTGCGTGGCGTCCAAACAGCTTCTTTTGGTTTTGTGCCCTGACAGTATCGCCACTTCAATGTTTCCTTCCCACTGCGCATCTCGTTTCGCTGCCATCGGGCTCCGGAGCTCCGGCCCGCAGCGGCTCCTGCTCCGGCCCATCGCCCCGATCCCGGTGCCCTGCAGTGAGAAGGTCCATGGGCAGTACCGACGGCCGGGCCAGCCCAGGGAGGACAAGTCTCGATGGCGGAAGATTGATTTTGACTTGCACAAGGGTCTGCAGGAGATAAAGAAGCAGTTCAACTTGCTCAAAAACGAATTCTTCGACCACGTAAGAGGTCCGCAGGGCAAGCCGCTGATGCAGCACATAATGGAGCAGAACCAGGTCATATGGAAGTTCCGAGGCCCGGAGAGCCTGGAGCAGTGGGCCGTGTCGTCGGATCGGGAGATCGGGGGTCAGAGTGAAATTAAACTGGAGATTGGCAAGAACAACAGCACCTGCTTTCTCAGCGGAACGCTCTGTTCAACGCCGCCCAGAGACGGAGAGACGCGCTACAGCGGCTACTGCACCATGCGCTCCAAGCAGCAACTGGTGAGGGGGTGGAGGACAACGATGTTTAGCTGGTGAAATTTCACCCATTTTCTCTCCACCATTATCGTTGAAACCCTCTTTATCTTCTTAAGATTTCACTCAATAGGAAGAAACACTACGACTGGTCCCAATTTAACTCTTTGCACCTGCGTGTCCGTGGAGACGGTCGTCCCTGGATGATCAACATCAGCACGGAAACCTATTTTTCCCACATGAAGGACGACATGTATTGTTATTTCCTATACACACGAGGGGGGCCCTACTGGCAAGACGTCAAGGTAAACACATCACTTATGGACCTTTCAATCTGACCATCTTTACCAGGAACTGTCAAGACGGTTATCTGGGGGAGGGATGTGTGCAGGGTTTCCCCTCAATGCTTCACTTCTGTGTTCTGGTTCTTTATGTCATGGTGGGATTTTCTTTGCTTCTCAGATTCCTTTCTCCAAGTTTTTTATCGCACACCGTGGGAGGATCCAGGATTCTCAGCATCCTATGTGGCTAGACAAGGTAAGCACATGACGCAGGACTGCAAGAACGTACTACAAATATTTGAGCAGTTAGACCAAGTGTACGTATTACCTTACACCAGTGTGACATGAATTTGGAAATAGAGACCTGTGAGCAGTACCCTTATGGCCTCTAGAGGGCACCAAGTGGTGTTTTGTGGTACACATGCAGATAAGCCAAATCAAACTTTTTAAACTTTATCATTGTCAACAGCAGTTAAGACTTCATAATCTGAAAATTAGTACTGTTTTCAGGGATTTCCAAACTGTTTTTAAGCAGCGTTATACACTGAAAAGTGTTGGTCACCTATTAGCCTATTGGAGGAATTAACTGTCCCTCAGATCGCTTTAGTGTGTCTTTGGAGCATAAGTTTGGAAAATCAAGAAGGATAATTGTGCAGCTCATTGTTTAGAACGTTCATGGGTGCGCGCTTGTCCCCTCCGTCACTGTTGCATCGCCAAAATGCAACATCATTTGTGCAATGAAGCTGTGATCAAATGACCACTAGATGGCACTGCAGACAAGTTATCAGACATGACAAGAATGAGGTCCTCTCACACTCCATCCACAATAGAACCACGACGTGAACTATTGATGAACTATTGAGCTGACTGAATGTGTTTGTGTGCAGGTGAACACCGTGGGCTTCACCTTAGGAGACAAAGCAGACGGCCCCTTTCAGCTGGAGATCGACTTCATTGGTGTGTGTACCGACTACGCACACACAGAGGAGTTTGCGTATGAAATGTACAGGAGGAACCCCAAAGCTTGAGAGAGAGATGTCAACAGATACACCACTCAAAGAGGAACTTTCATACCTTTTGTCACACCGGACAGACCATGTGAAAGGAAATGACATTCAGTGTCATTCACAGTGCACTCAGTCAGAAAATATTTTATGCGTAACACCAAGTTTCTGCAAATGTATTTTATGCTCTTCTGTGCTGTGTCCTGGCTGCGTTTGTTTTGTGCATATTGACAATAGATAACTTATATTCAGAAATTTAAACGTTAAGTTTAATGATGTATTAAACATTTGTAAAAAAAAAGGTCAGAAAATCCATAGTCACTTTTTTCCCCAGACATCTGCAAACTGTAAAGACTCACTAACTTTAATTGAAACAGGCTGAGTGCAGCTTGAAATATATTTGTACCCATATGTTTCAGTTTCGCTAAGATGTGAAAGAGACAAGAACAACATTTATTACTTTTTAAGAACAAAATCATGACGGTAGCAGCCAAAAACACAAGCCTCTCTGAAAATACTGAGCACATCACATGTGCAGGTTGCGTTTGAGTTTGTCTAAAATTGTTGCACTCTACTCGGCGCCTAAGCTTTTTTGTGACCGAACGAACGGGAAACAGCGTCTACGTTAGCTAGAGGGAGAATATTTACAGAAAAAGAGCCATGCTGTGCTGTGATGGCGTCTAGGAAGGACATGTGGATATGTTTACATCATGGCGAGGCCTCTCCTCGCACCCAGCAGCTTTTCTTTTTTCTGCTTCCGGTCCTCAGCCTGCTTGGCTCTCCTGGTCTCTCTGTGAAAGAAAACGAAAAAAAGATGTTCAGAAAACTACTGTAATAACAGCAGGAGAGGACGCAACCAAAACTCGTCCGGTCATATTTGGAAACATACCTGGTCTGCACTTGGTGCTGTTTGTAGTTTTTCTGATGTGATTCTAAAATTGTAGACTTGTTGACAGCTGTGTTTTCTTTGGGTTCTCCAAAAGGCTTTAGTTTACCTATAATAAAGAAATGCCAGCATGGTAAATTTGCCTGTTTTTCCTCAGGTAGGAATTAGTGACTTTGTACCTTTATGAGGCTTGTAGGTGAGGGGGCGAGACAGGCTCTCCTTCAGATCAAAGCTCTGCTTTTTCTGGGTCCCCGGCGTGGTTGAAAGAGTTGAGTTGGCAGCGAAAATAAAAGGTGCTTTTTAAATGGAAAAAAAGAGAAGAATTTGAAGTTTTTTGTCCATTGCCACAGCGGGGTTTAGATGGAGCTTTGTGATTTTACTCCACAATAAGGTTACCTGGGGTCTTGGTAGCAGAGAGAATGGACGTTTGGATGCTGCTGGGCTTCCCTCCATCACCGCTCTGCTTGTGTGGCGTGCTGGAGGCCACGCATCGCGGCAAGCACGCTGGCAGCTTAGCTGCAGGTTTGCCCTTTTCGTTGTCACAGGTGGCCTGCGAAAAGCTGCGCACAAGGATTTCTTCATTGTCATTACTAAGCGCAGAGACTCAGACGGCAGCAGTTACTGTATTTCACGACGACTCACCGAACGTTGATGCGTCGCGTGGACAGCACGGACGGCCTGAAAACAGGAATTTCCTTCGCAGCAGGTTTGTCGGCGAGGGCAGTGTGTCTGCGTTTGCCCGCGGTAGGTCTATTGTTCGTAGAGACGGGGCTGAAGAGGGAGGTGCGACTGGGATTTGGTTTCTGAGGACGACACACATATCATGTTGTAACCGCGTACAAGTGAGAGGGACGAAAGTATAATTGAGAGCGTGTGTGTGTGTAAACAGTTTTCTCACCGTTGGCACTTCACCAGCTGTGTGCTGTAGTGCAGTTTTGTCTGAGAGCATCTGTAGATGAAACACTGAAGTTCAGTACTCTGCGTTTCAAATTGTACATTAACATTCACAAATAGAGAGGGGGAGAGAGAGGGAAAGAGAGAAGAAAAAAAGTGACACCTTCACTTCTTTCACTGCATTCTTGTAGGACTCCATCTGCTTCGTCTTCCTCTGGAAATACGTGTCGATGGACTCCATCTTGTTAAAATGTGCCTCGTGGAGCTTTTTGAAGTCTTTTTGAGGGGACACACAAAAAAAGTTGTAAAATCGTCACCATCGTGTTTTTTAGGGTGGGGGTTGTTTTGGCTTTGACATGACAGGAGATCTTACTGGGAGTTGCAGGCTTGAGGAATGTCTTGGACCTCTTCTGGAGTGGCTCATAGCGAGGGATTCGACCGCCTTTGGCAACCTTTGGTGCATCTATTTATCCAAGAGGAAACATTTTCTGTCAGGGAGGAGCTGAGCAACATACCTGGTGTAACTTGCTATTTGACAGCAGATGCCGCTGACCTGTGCTTCCAGACACAGGCACCTCATCTTTTATATGTGGCAGATGCACATCGGAGGCAGAGGGTTCCTGAGGAGCGTCGACCTCTGTCTCATGAGAGTCTCTCGTAGGAGATACCTGTCTCCTTTTAGCATCTGCTGACTCCTCTACTTCAGGTTCTGACTCACACTGAAAAAACACCAGTCACCAAATTAAGAGTGACAGTTAGAGGAACAGATTGGCTAGATTATGGTTACCCCCTCTTCAATGCATGTGGAAAAGTCTTCATCGTTCAATTACATCCTCAAAAGTGAACTCAACAAGCAATTTCAAAAATATAAAGATGAACAAGCAAACACTTTTCAAACAAGAAAGAATACAATCAGGAGGCTGCAGGATGGCCAACGTAAATAAGTCATTTCACACACTCTGGACAGCTTCTCATCAAAATAATGGCACGTAGGCCTTGCCGCCTTTGTTTCCCTGATTTGCTCGCCTAAAGTGATGTCGCATGTCAAAGCTAGGAAAATGGACCGCAGTGACGCTGATCTGGTCCTCATCATCAATCAGCAGGTGGTTTTGCTTTTGTTTTGTGATCCACAAATGGTTATATCTTCATGTAGCTTGTCAATAACACTAACTCGTTGTTCAGTGAGGAATTGGCAATGATGTTCTCACAGACAAACGGATGCTTTGATGGAAACGGTCAGCTGTGCGAGGGTCATGTGGTACCTTGGCCTCTGGTTCGGTGTGTGAGATCCTCCTCTTCATTCTGTCCACTCTCCCTCTCCTTGTGTTCACAAACACCAGCCTGCCATTACCACCAGTCTCTTCTTGCTCTGCTGTGGCTTCTGTGACATTTCTTTTATCTTTTTCTACACCCAAAGCATCTTTCCCAGTCACCTTGAAATAGATATATTTACACAAATTAGATGTGCCGTGCCATTTATGTTGATGCACTGTGCTATTTATGCTGATATGTGATACAGTGATGGGGGTCAGCTCACCTCTTCATCCTGCTGCTCCTGGTTCTCATAATGCTGTTTGAGAGCTTTCAGTAGTTTATCAGCCTGTTTGGAAAATTGCAAAATAAGCAGGTCTGACATTCACACACAAAGAAGGTGTGCGTATTTCCCTAACTGTGTCATACACTGTATTATATTTATCAACTGTTCCTTACCCTGGGTAACACCCACCTCTGTCTCACACAATCTGTAGTTGCAATGAAGACCCAAAAACGTTGATCGGCGAGATAAAATCAAGGTTCTCTTACCTTCACGTTTGCCTTCAGGCCGAGTTCTTTCGCTAGGGTTCGCAATTCTGCATATTTCATAGAGTCCAAATCCATTTTAGATCTGCGTTTCATCCCGTGATATCGACAAAGACAGAAAACACGCGTAGCGCTCCGATCAACGCCTGCGCTGTACGGCGAGACGGTTACACACTACTTTTCAAATCAGTAGAGCAAAGGCACTTGATTGGCTTCAGGGTGGAGGCGGGGCTAGTATACAGCCAATCATAGCGATGGTAGCTACCACACAAAAACTGTCAACAAACTCCAACGTCGAACCACCTCCATTGTCAACGTGTGTGCGTGACGTTATTGTTTCGCCCATCGTATCTGGGAATTAACTTTGAGTTGATATGATTTCCATTCATCATTGATATCAAGAGAGTGTAGCTTTTTTTGTTTTGATTTTTTTGTTTCTTATTATCGTGCCTTTGTCAAGCCAGACGATGTGTGCACCACAATCTGCAATTTTGATATAAATTTAGCGAGGTTGGAGGCTTTATCATACATTGACCAACGCACCTTTGCCTCAAATTTCTTCAAAACGTTCGGCAAGAAATGACAAAACGTGTGGCGCAAGTGTGTAAAAGTGGTTTTGGTCCTCCGTACATACGAACATAAACACACATTCAGGTTGAAACGTCGAAAATATATGTTGACCGATCACCACTCGTGACTGAGGAATTTCGCTACTTCGCCAGCAAAAGCCATGGAAATGTAACATTTTGCGAAAAAAGGTAGAAATTACACGGTACGGGTATGATGGTTGAGTCCTGACCTGTGTGTGGACACAGCACAGAGGAGCATTTAATAAATTGTCCACATGGTGGCAGTAGCGAGAGTCGAGGAGCTAGAAACAACCGGCCTGTCCCCGCTTCCTGTTCTCAAACTGATGCGCGGGACAAGGAAACTCCCAAGAAGACTTGTCAACATGGAATTTCAGGATAGCCTCTTGATGCAGTGCATCAGCGATATAGAGTCGGACATGACGGCTGAACGCAAACATCCAATGACTTTTCACTGCGAGAAGTGTCACACTATCCTTGGGGACTCGCTGAGCGTGTGCGGGGAGCTAAGGTGGACAGACGTTCTCATCATGTCTCTAAGTGAGTCCCAGGATAGAAAAACAAAGTTTCTTCCCATCGATGCGTCATGAAGTGTGAGGGTGTGTGTGTCACTCAGCAAACGGCGTCTCCACGACGAAGGCGTTTCTGCACGCAGTCGGTATCGTGCGTGTATTTTTGTGTTTGTTTTCTTTTGTTTTGACGCTGCTGCTTGTCTCCTGTCAGAAGTCACACACGACGTGGTCGTCAGTGAAGCCATGGTGACAGGTCGCGAGGGTGAACTGTCCAACTGGTGAGTGAATGTACTCCCTTTATGACGGGAGTTTTGAAGATACTGACCGCACGCTTGTCAGCTCCGGCTCGGTTATCACTGTGCACATGCTTTTGTTTGTCCTCCCTTTTCAGCATATACAGCTCACTGAAGTGTCGTGGTTGCAGCAGTGCTGTGGGCTATGTTATTCACAGCTCTCCTCTTCATCTGGCAGATCTGCGCTCCATCTTTCTCCTCTTCAAAGCCAAGATCAGCTGGTATGTTTGTCTGATTAACTCCTGTTGTGGTGCAAAACCCTTGTGTGGATTGTTACCCTGTTTGTTGCTTCGTCAGTTTCAGTATTCCAAAGATGTCGGATTGCATTTTTACTCATTTATTTTCCTCAATCCCTAATTAAATAAGAGAGACAGATAATTTCCTTGTGGTTATTTGACAGATTGTGGAATGAAAATGTACAGGCGGGCTGTGATGTTAGTTCCAAATCCACCAAATAGATTCAAACCTATGTAATCTACATTCTGGCCCATTCTTCTATCCCAGTGTTTTGCATTACACTCTCAAGCTTTTGTTGTACACTGCATGTCTGCGATAAATATTCTAAAACATTTTGATTGTAAAATGATGTGATTGGAATTATAGCAATTTTGTTGTTGTTCCCATGTGAAGTATATTGGAATTGCCTGCACGCTGTCAAAGAGATGTTGTGCCACCTGGCGTTCCCTCCCTCTTGTCCTCTGTAGTCACATTCTCGGCAGCTGTTCGATGGTGAAAGCATCCACACTATCGTTTGACCTGAAGCCTCTTATCAAAAGCATCAGTGAGGTGAGAATCCAGAGGGGATGGTTCAAAACGTTGAGCTTGTGACCACGCTACATTTATGAACAAGAGGTCTTATGCTGAAACATCGGAGTTTGGCATAAAACTCATGGAAGACTTCAAATATTAGCTGTCCCATTGAGACACTCCAGAGCTATGGGAAATCTCTGTGGACACATCAACAAAGATTACAAGTCAAATTGATATCAAGTCTAATTAGCGTAGAATACTGGCTACAATGCAAAGTTGAGCTTTTTCGTTAATTGCATGATAATTTGGGATCAACCAGAGAGTCGTCAAGTAATGTTTTGTCTTGGAGAGAAAAAGAATACTCGAGTGTAATACATCTGTTATTGCTCTCGTTGCTATGCAGGTGAGGCAGCAGTGTGAAGATCATCTGGAGAGGATGATGTATGTGAGGAGCATGCTGACCGATGCGAGTGTGTGTAGTCAATCCCCCCAGCAGTGAAGTGGGAGGAGATACTGTATTGTCTTTGGTCATGCATCAAAAGCGCGTGTTAGTGTAGAACCATGTGAGTATGTATTTACAAACATCTCAATTTCCTTCAAACTGTGTGTAATCAGACAGTTGCTACAATGACATTGGAGTAAATTTAGTTTGACAGCTACATCATTGGACTGAAGCGCACAAACTGTCAACATTGCATTTTGTAATGCAAAAACTTTAATTTCTCTTGACGTTTGATAAGAGACGAAGTGAAATCAGTTAGTTTCGGTTCATGACTTCATGCATTTGGTTTTACGGTATTTTCTGCTAACTGTCAAGATGCCCCTGGCCAGAGTGTGTCAGCTTTGAAGGCAAATCCATCTCACAGTCGGAGCCCAGATGGTCTGTTAGAGCCTGAGAGGAATAAAGTGAGCACATTAATTACCACATCACTTGACAACACCCAACCTTGATGTTTTCAGAGCGCTTTGAAATCGCCCAATCCCACAAGAATCACTTGTGTCAATTTTCTTGTCTCTTTAAAGCTGATTAATTAGAAGTAAACATCTCCATCAAGTTGGCACCATGCTGCTTTTTATTGCTCAATTTCTGATACAGATTTTTTTTCCAGGTAATACAAAACCAGACAAGAGGCTCACACATAATAAGCATGCCGGTCTCCTCCCTCTGGAGTGCATAGTTTCTACACAGTCCACCTCGGTGGAAAAGTTGGAACAACAAAGTGGGGTTGTTAATCTCTCTTTTTTCACAAGCCAAACGCCAGTTTTCATCAGGGTTGCCACGGTGCCACTGGTACGTCGGACGCAGCAGCGAGCGGAAACAGAAACGTTTACAATATATACGCTTTAGAATAAAAGCTGCTCGCCTCGATGCTGTGCCAAGCAACCACCCGTGCAGGAGCCAACCTAGGACGTCTTGGTCTCTATGAATGGTGTCGGTAGTATTTGGGTTGCTGCGCCGCAGTGGTGCAAACCAGTGTTTGTAGTCAGGGTTAAGGTTAGGGTGGACAAGTTTGGTGCGCGACTGATCCGGCTGATGGGATTCCCCAACCCAGAGGTGGAGGACAACAGTACGATGTCGACGACCACCGACGGGGATCTTTGGAACATCTTCACGGGCGCCATAACCACGATGCTGGAGCACATGGTCACGCACCCATTAGAGGAGCTGGCAATTGAGGTTGAGGAAGAGGTGAGCCTCTACTCGTCCATCTCCAGCACAATACAGCCACTGGATGAACAAGTGTGAAGAGGAGAGGGGTACAGGGGAAGGCCAGCGAGCCTTAAGGGGGACCAGAAGATCCAGCAGTCAACCAACACTGATCATGGAGATCAAGAACACCCTAGATTGGCTCCTCCAACCAGCAAACACCTCCCAACACCCCTGGGTGTCACTGTGCTAGAGAACAACTCATATGAACATGTCAGTACCCTACTTACACTCATTCACATTACAAAGTTGGATTATTGCATGCAATACAAATCATTCGTTATTCTGCTGAGTCATGCATATTTTTAACCCATATTCATGTTGCTAAATGCCTACTTGCTCATAAACTGATTATAAATCCCCACACATAGCATTACAGTATTTTTTCAGAGCATAGCATTCGAGACAGGTGGTGGGATGCAGTCAGTACATGGACAGAAAGTGCTTGTCAAACAAGTGTCAAGTTTGTTAGTTCTTTGAAGCCACAGTTACATTAAGTCTTTGTACCATGAGGGATAAGACACCTGTACATACTCCGCAAGAACAGAGATCTTTGTTCTCTTTCGCAAGGCCGCTTGTTATCGACATCTCAACACACTCTCCCCCCCCCACGCGTGGTGTCCGACAGCTTCTCTGTGATTGGCCAGGAAATTGAAGTGAAAAAATATTCCCCACTATAAATTATTCCCAGTTTCTTGCAAACCATCAAATGTCCGGGACAGAACTAGCTTTGCTAGTTATTGCCGCCCCAAGAAAACAACAAATGTCTCTGCTCTTACCAAGTATGGACCCTTCAGGCTGGATGCTACAAGAACTGAGAGAGGATTGTTCCGGCACGCCTTCTCTTGCTTGCGTTGCCTATCGGTTGGGATTAAGAGGTATTGAAGTAACAGAAAAATAAACGTTTTGTTCACGCACGTAATGCTACACTTATATATTGTATATTTATAGATCGTAGATGTACTGTGACCTCCCCGTCCCACACCCTCCCCTCCCCTTAGTATGACCCTAGGCAGAAATGGGGAGGGTCCAACTAAAAACCCTTCAAACACTGATAAATTCATGCATCAATTAATATTGGTTATTGCTTCTAAAGCTCTAGTCAAATACAATTGAATGGATTAAAATATAACCCATCTGGGCCCCAAAAACTACGAGATATTATGTACAATGTAACGATGTGGTGAGCAGATCAGAATTTTGAATATATGAGCTACTCTTCGCCCTCATCCTCCCGTCACAGGTCTCGATTGTAGCTTACTGGGAGTGACTGGCTACAATTGAGAAATTTATACTGTTTCAATCCATTTATTTATAGATATCTACAGCTGCTTGGCAGAAGGTGGAGCCTCTAAGCATCTTAACACCTTCCAGCTGAATGGAGCATAATCAAGTCTCACATGAGACTGTTCTTTTTTTTTTTGGTAATTTCTACAGCGTCAAAGGAAGAAAAGGGAGCTCTTCTGCTGTGGGACTGATAAAATGGTGAAGCACAACCGTGCCGAGCCTTTTCCTTCTTTACACCATTGGAGTTTGGCTGAAAAGGCTCCGAGCTCCATCGTCAGTCTGTTCCTCATGAAGCGAGCGTCACTACAGGTCATGCATGGCTACGATAATGTTGGCACCACAGTCCCGCTAAATAAGCTAATGCACATGAGTCTATACATATCTTAATGGAAGACATTGGTGATTTTGTTGCTTTCAAACAACTTGTCACTTGTTTATACAATATACATTTTGGTCAACAACATGACAGTTAAGATCAATTATTGCACAAATCCCGGATAATGTTGTTTTGTTTTGTTGTAGAATTTGTCTGGAGAGGTGAACTAAACCGGGAAAGGGAAGAAGTTGAATATGGAGTGGAGCAGGTTTACGCTTCAGGTGTTGGCAGATCTGATGTGAAAGTGGTTTCAATGGCAGTTGCAGGCAAAATATCAGGACCAGCATCTTTGAGTGGACCAAGAGGAGAAGCTGGTGCAGACAACATGATGCTCAATTGCCATTTTGAAATGTGGGAGGAAAAAAAGGATATACCGGTACTACATACTGTATATGTATATAACATGAACCGATTAATGGGTAAAAATGACAGTGAAAAACCAAAAGGACTGCGGGAGTTTGCCAAACAGAGGATAGGAAGCTGGCTACATAGTCAGGTTTAAAACTTAAGACTTTTGGGGAGTAAGAGCATTCGATTTCTGGTGCAGAATTGAGGCTGGAACACGCACACGCACACACACACACACACACAGAACCTTTACTGGCTTTCACAACATCTTGAACAGATGAAAGCCCCCTCAGAAATATGAGGATACTGAGATCTTTCACTCCCCCTGTGATACATGAGTCTGTGCCATCATCTCTCTCCTAATTTAACATTGAGTGCATGATGTGTTTTTATGCTTTTGGAGTACGAAACTAAATTCAAAGTCACAGGAAACAGTAGGCTACACACATACACACACACTCTCTCTCTCTCTCCCTTACATGTAATGGCAATGAGGTAGTGCTACAAAATAAAACGCCCCACAAGTCGAATTCGAGGCCCCTTCAAGAACCAAGACTTCTGCTACAGTATTCTGTGTCTTTTCTGCCGTCCCACAACTTAATGGGAGAAATTGGGGGCGCTGGGCTGTAAGTGCCTGATTGTGTATGTGTGTGTGAGGGTGAAGGGATTTTCAATGTAATTAAAGGAAAAGTCAGTGATGACATGAACGTCTCCATCAGCTTGCGAGCTGCCAAACAGGCAGCGGGCTAAAATGGAGACGTGGGCAAGGAGTATGAGAGGGAGGTTGAACTGGCCTCAACCATGCTGGCCGATGCACTGAGCGGTGATCCGGCTGCGGACGGGTCAGGTGGCCATGGACACCGTGATGAGTGTCCAGCCGCAGGGTCCAGCGCCCCCAGATGCGTTGTCTCAGACATCTCTGGTGTTCTTTACTCTCCACGGGTCATTGTGGAGCTCCTGGTGCTCAACATCTGCATCACAAGAGCGGAACAATTTTAAAGAAAACCTTCAGAGTGGCTGAATCTAATACATTCACTTGACTCTACCTTTGATTTGACATCTTGACTAGTTTCCCTTTAAGAATGTTTCGATTCCAACCTGAGAGCTCCGATCGGCAGGGGGCTGAGACTGCAGTGACGTCATAACGTATATTATGACAGCTCTACTGAATTTAACCCCAATTTCACACCTGTGCAACGATACTTTCCGTGACGATGTTGAACATCTGACCGTGGGCATATTTGATTAAAATTAGAAAATTCATCACTGAAATTAGAGCGTGAGGGAAGTGTTTTAGACAGACACCAAGAGAATTCAGCATATGGACATACTGTAGACATGCGATTTAGAAAAAAAAAAACACGATTGTCCTAGTGGAGTGGGTTTCTTGAATGGTTGCTCCATCATATTATTTCAGTGTTGCACCCACTCCGAGTTTTGCGTTTAAAAATCTTTGACGCTCAGACAGTTTCGTTTTTCATGACCTATGTTAGAGGTGAATACCGAAATGTTTGTAAAGATCGTGGAATGTCTTGAACTCTGAGCCGACTGTCTGTCCGCTCTGCCCGTCTGCACTTAACAATGCTGACTTAACGATCCCTGCGCGATTGACGTGCAGCGAAACTGTTTAAAAATTACTATTAAGCAAACAAAGTGGAGAGAATAGAACAGGGGGTCGAGTGTCGGAGCGAACTGAGGGAAACGTACTGACCTTGGTGGTGCAGGGATATATGCACTGAGCTGCGGTAGATAAACAAAAGCCAGGGGGTTCCTCCTCCACCGTCACACGCTCGGGGCTCCCAGCGCGGGTCGAGGCTGACTTAAGTGTCGGAAAGGGAGGCGGAGGTGGCGGGGGTAAGGTTTAGAGAACGATCGGAGCGCGCCGGTGCCCCTCTCCTGGGTAGCACGGCCTCCGAAAGGGAGAGGAGACGGACCCCTCGTCCCTCCGATCTACGCCATTTTCGCTCTCTTTACTACGCCAGGCGATGGTAGCGTGGTGTGATTGGTTTATAGAACTATCCGTCAAACATTAAAGCCGTGGGTGTCCGCCCCGGATGTTGCCATATTAGGAAGATCATCTGCCGCGCGGATAACAAATCTGGTTGATGGGCTGTCATCAGATGAAGTGGCTGCTATCATCACATTATGGACGGGGAACAGAGAGAAAGAGCTTAAGATGTGTTAAGCAGGCATGGAAGGTGTGTTCGCTCTTGCGTCAGCTGCTCGTTATGGAAAATACAGCGATAAAAAAAAAACACAGGGGGACAGGTTTGCTTTTCAGAGTATGACGAACCTGCTACTCAGCAACAACAAGCGTACACGCCAAACTCTCATTGAATGACTGAGGAAGAGAAAATGAAGAGGTAACTTCAGAGATGTGCCAGTTGCCCTTCTCCAATATGTACCTAACACACAAATTCAGAACAGTTTCTCAAATTATTCATACATTTAAGTGTGGCCACAAAATCAGAAACAAAACAACATAGGGTTAGAATGGCACTTACTTTATTCACATAAAATTCACAAGTCATCTTGATAATACCTTGACCAACATGAGACAACATGTAAGTCGGAGATATGGCGATAATCACATCTTGATTATTAAAATAAGCAAGTTGCATTTCTTAAATCAGCTGCTAGAGGATGGGTTTAGATATCAAGTTAAGAATGTCAACATCAGTAAAATGACTACAGCATTACTTCATTCATGGTCTACTCGATAGCTTGAATGGAAATACATATTTCAATACATCCTGTTTTAAACCCTTGAACTATGGCGGCTACAAATTAAAATTTCATGATAAACGCTGAGCAGCACGTAAAAATCAGAGGCAACAATGCTGATAACACACAGAGGACTCTTGGTCTCAGTCTCAGATCGTGATGTGTATTGGCCACTGAGACACAAAACAAATGCCCAATCGTTAAATGTCCCTAACATTAAAACAGACAAGCCTTGAGCGGCTCCTGGCTCGGGCTTGAAGGTCAAATTTGCTTGGATTGCAGTCCTACAAATAAAACGGGCAATTACACCATGTTGGCAGTAGCTAGGTGGAGCCACGTGACACTGAGCACACCCACCACACATAAACAAACAAACAAATATACACACAGATGAATGTGACCAGCCACGATGGCACTGAAGCAAAGCAGAGGTTGGCGGAAGGGGTCAAGTGGGTCAGAGGCCGGGCACATCTGCTCTGCCACAAGTAAGATCCTATTGTGGGGTTTAAAAGCTGCTTCACATTCCTAACTCGTTTGATTTTCCATATGTGCGTCGGCTGATGATGCGGCACATTCCTAAGACCTTCTACCTGCTCTGGTCTCTGCCACACCCACACACAAGGATGTGAGTCCAGCGGTGACAAGAAATACCTGCTAATAAATAATGTCCCGTTTCAGGAAGCTCAACACATGGTGACGCTGCATAAAATAGGAACCAAGGCACACAACGCTTCCCTTTGTTTGCAGGGTGGCGCAAAGGCAAAAAGTGGCGGCGTCCAGTATGATCTGACCGGTGCGTGGTCAAGGGGACGAGGATTCGGGGAGTCGACGGCAGTCCTCGCTCAGCAGGGGTCGCTTAGTGTAGGAAGCGGATGCTCATTTTCTGCTCCACGTCAACCTTCTCCAACACCTGTGGAAAGTCACACACAAGGAGTTAAGAGCTGCCCTGCCGAGAGGGCGAAAGCGGCCTGCAGGACAATTCCACGACTCGGCAGGACTTTGGCCGGAATCCAGCAAAACACGAATTTCACTGCTGTTACCTGACAGCACAAAACATTAAGGCTGATGCCAAACACACAAAGTTACTACCATAATTCATCTGTATCTGAGGGACGTTTACTCTTGTGAATTTGACGGTAACCCGAGATTGTTTTCGGGTTATGCTCAGTATGCTCCACATCAACAGTTGCAGACAGAAAAGAAACCCAAGACATTTGAGTGGTTTTGTTTCAAGTGTTTGGGTTAGTGCACAGACTTCTTTCCTGACGGAGCAGTTTTGCCTGCGCCGCGTGTATAGGTGCGTGTGTGAGATCGGGTTTAGCTCACACTTTGCCCATGTGCTCATCATCACAAGAATGCTGTGAAAGTAATAATAGTCTTCATTGGGATAAAAAGGTCTCAGTCTTTCATACCTCTCCAGTTGGAGTGGGTTTTAAAGTGCAGGAGAAATGAGGATAAAATGAGGGAAAACCAAATTCTCCTGCACTTAAACACTCTCATCAGCACTGTCCGTCTGCCTACAATCAGTCTGCCGTGGGATCCAGCAGGCTCATACTTGCCTTCATGAACTCGTTGAAAGAGATGGAGCTGTCTCCGTTGGTGTCGGCCTCCTGGATGGTTCTGTCGGCGATGCTGCCCAGCTGCTCGTCTGAGATGTTAACACCAACCATCATCCGCAGCACCTGTCAAGAACATGTTCACATCCCGAGTTTAGAAACAGAGAGAAAAGAAAAAAGCAGATCTTGATGAGCCATTTCAGCATTGAACAGCTGATAATTCCTGGCGGACGCACACCGTCTGTACAACGACATTCAGTGTTTGTTCAGTTCAATGACAACTCCAAGACTCGTATTTGCACGTGACAAAACAAGCTGCCGATCTTTTGGCCGAGACACATAAGCTTGTGCATCACATGAAGGCGGCAACGCCAAATTGTTTTGCGCAAAACAAGCTGGTGAAGTGAGTCACTTTAACCTTGGGCTTAGGGCAATTGCAGGTCACACAATGTCACCGGTGCCGAGACGGCTTCGCGACGGGACGACAAATAACACGGGGGAGCGCGGAGGAAGCCAAAACATAGCATGCTCGACTGTCTGGAAGGATTCAACCGGTAGTTAAGGTGAGAAGTTGCATTATTATCGGCAGCAGGCAAAGTCCTCTCATCAGAGTGGAAATCCCTATGCGGAGCACTCTGATTCTGGTGTTACACAATTGCTTTTGTTACGGCGAAGAGGACACGACTTTGTCCGCAGGGATACCTGGATGTTAAATTCATGTTATTGTAGAATCAAATAGAGTCAAGATCCATTGTCTGACAACAAAAGGGCGATAATGTCTTAGTGAATGACACATGAATGAAACATTTCAAACCTAACGAGCAAAGACTGGGGGCAAAATGTTTTTCGCAGCCTCAATTTTTGTCAGCCAATCACAAGTGGAGGCTGATTACTGTGTGGGAAGAGGCCACGGCGACGTCGATTGTAGAGAGCAAAGAGCTGAAATATCTGACAAGATTGGCCGACAATCCAGATAAGAAGAAGCGGCGCAAACGGGATTTCATCAAATGGGCCACAAGAGCAACTTCGTTCTGGTGGTCAATTGTGTCCATTTCTAATCAAACTGATTTCCATCTTTTATTTTCAATGCTCTCTTGGCGCTTTGGTTCGCCGACTGGTAGACATTGATTGATCAACATCAATATATTTTATCAATATAGTATTGCAAACAAATATATTTTTTTGTTACTCATGGAGCAGAATGAGAAGAAGTGTTTTTTTTCGTTGTGCTGTTGAATAAAAACTAAATTCGTGCCTGTGCATACCAAACTTTAGACTCTTTGTGATTCAACGTCTTCATGACCCAACCATCCCCCATCTCACCTGCAGCAGCTCATCACGAGAGATCTTGTCATCTCGGTCCAGGTCATACAGCCTGAAAGCGACTGGAGGTGCGGAACATAAACACGAGACAAAGTTAGTGTCTGTTTTTCAGTAAACTGCCTGTATCCACCTGGCACGCCCAGCTGATCCATGGACTTACAGAGTAACTTGTTGGTCCTGCTGTTCAGCGGCTCGGTGGCTGTTGGGTTCTTGTTCTTCTCATTGTCCTCGATGGGTCGGAAATGCGCCAGCGTCCTCATGAATCCCCTGAAGTTCACCTGGTCCTCTCTGTGAGACCAGGAAAGTCACATTTGTTAGATATTTGCAGCGTCGGGGCCTGAAAACATCCTGAAAACACCCGTCACAGGGTGGCTGGTGTGGCTTGGATTAAGTCCCGTTACTCACAGTTGATACAAGCCGTCTGAGTACCACCACCAAAAACCAAACTGGTTGGAATATAATACCATGTGGCAGAGGTGATGAGTGTCAGTCTGGAGCCCTGACCCCAAACCCCTCTACACCAAACATCTCAAACCAAACACTGACGCATTTGCCTGGTCTGCACTCGCACAGAATCGTGACAGGACAACCATCTGATTCCACCATATCTGAGAAGAACTATGTTTCGCTGTCATCGGACGAAGATTGAGCAAACCCCGCCACAGCCCCGCTCACCCCTCAGGGAAGAAGGCGTTGATGATTCGGTCTCCAAGGGGATTGATGGCCAACTCCGGGATTCTCTGGAAGTCTTCTCGACTTTAGAAAAGGAGAAATATCAGGTCAACTAAATGTATTTGTTTGACATTAGGGACAACGTGACAGCAATGCAAAGACAAACAC